>CM031598.1:7201072-7226072 GCA_018398815.1 Conus ventricosus
TTTGAAAGGGAAGAAAGAAACACCCCCCCCCCCCAAAAAAAAATAAATAAATAAATAAAAAATAAAGAAAGCTCTTATCTCCACGAGATCGCGGTCAAATGCAGAACAGGTAAGAATTTTCTTGAATTTGCACATCGTCTAATATTCCTCGACCAGATCTAAACAGCAGACACATTTCGTTTTCTTTTACTTATTAGAATATCGACTTGTTCAGAGGAACGAGTGACTTGAATCAACCATTCAAAGCCCTTTGACAAAACATAATCCGCAAAATTCGCATTTGCTGACGTCACTGCCTTTGCAAGCTTGGGAGGGAAAAAAAAACATAAAACCAATAGGGGTTAAAAAAGAAAAGAAAAGAAAATCTACAACAACTGTTAGTTAGGTCTGCCGTGGAATATTGGGTGTAGCTCAAATGAAACACGCACACACACACACACACACTTCTCTCCATGAGACCGAAAGAAAGTTCTTATCTCCACGATATCGGAGGTCAAATGAAGAAGCGGTAAGAATTTTCTTGAGTTTGCACAATGTCCAATATTCTACGAGCAGGTTTAAATAGCATAAAATCTCGTTTTCTTTTATTTGTTATACTACTGACTTTCGTTTCTGTTTGTTTGTTTGCATGTTTGTTTTGCTTCTTTTTCACAAAGACGAGTGACTCGTATAAACTATTCAAAGCCCTTTCACAAGACCATTCCCAAATATCAATTTGCTTACGTCATAGCCTTGCAAGATT
The DNA here is from genome assembly GCA_018398815.1 of Conus ventricosus. Taxonomy (NCBI): domain Eukaryota; kingdom Metazoa; phylum Mollusca; class Gastropoda; order Neogastropoda; family Conidae; genus Conus; species Conus ventricosus. Next base: position 7,201,815 of record CM031598.1, read on the forward strand.
GTAAAAGCAACAACATCATCAACAACAACAGAAACCGACAACAAAATAATGGATAAACAAAAAACAAAAACAAAAACCCTGTTACAAATGTTATTTAAGTGTGCCTTGAAATTTCGGAAGTGCTTCTAGTGCAAAGAAAACAAAACAAATAAAACATTTCTCCTCGAGACCGCAAGAAAATGCTTAACTCCACGAGATCGGAGGTCAAAATGCAGAACAGGTGAGAATTTTCTTGAGTTTGCACATTGTCCAATATTCCACGACCAGATCTAAATAGCAAATATGTCTCGTTTTCTTTTACTTATTAGAACATTCACTTATTCATAGAAACTGTGGCTTGTTTTAAGTATTCAAAAGCCATTTACAAGACTATCCACAAATTTTGAAATTGCGAATGTCACTGCCTGCAAGTTTACAACAAATAAAAAAAAAAAAAAAAGGAAAGAAAGAACAAAAAATCACCACACTGACTGAACCAAAGAAATGCCACACACACACACACACACACACACACACACACACACACACACACAGATAAAAAACACATGGTGCACCTGAAGAGCCTTGCATGTATTAGCCTATTCATGACACATGCACGCGCGTGCACACACACACACACACACACACTCTCTCTCTCTCTCTACCTTAGTTTAAACCTGGACGCACACACATGGACGCATGTTGATGTTGACACTGCGGATAATGGGGAGAGGGAAGAAAGGGGGAAGGGGCGAGGGGACAGCTAGTAATAAACAAAGGTAACCTTTCCCGCTCCCATCGAAAAACGTTGTAAAGATCAAACACTGCACGGAGTAGGCCTACCACTTCGCTTAGCACACACTTTATATTCTTAGGCAAACGGAACAAACAAGAAAAGCTCCAAGTCGGCTTGCTAATATGCTGTACATAATTACATATAGGGAAGTTTTCTTATCTGTTCTGATTGACTCCTGTGCAGACGGAGAACAGAAGCAGATGAGAAGGTAGACAACGACAGAGGCAGATGAGAAGGTAGACAACAACGGCAGAGGCGGATGAGAAGGTAGACAACAACGGCAGAGGCAGATGAGAAGGTAGACAACAACGGCAGAGGTAGATGAGAAGGTAGACAACAACGACAGAGGCAGATGAGAAGGTAGACAACAACGACAGAGGCAGATGAGAAGGTAGACAACGACAGAGACAGATGAGAAGGTAGACAACAACGACAGAGGCAGATGAGAAGGTAGACAACAACGACAGAAACAGATGAGAAGGTAGACAACAACGACAGAGACAGATGAGAAGGTAAACAACAACGGCAGAGGCAGATTAGAAGGTAGACAACAACGGCAGAGGCAGATGAGAAGGTAGACAACAACGACAGAAACAGATGAGAAGGTAGACAACAACGACAGAGACAGATGAGAAGGTAAACAACAACGGCAGAGGCAGATGAGAAGGTAGACAACAACGGCAGAGGCAGATGAGAAGGTAGACAACAACGGCAGAGGCAGATGAGAAGGTAGACAACAACGACAGAGGCAGATGAGAAGGTAGACAACAACGGCAGAGGCAGATGAGAAGGTAAACAACAACGAAGAGACAGATGAGAAGGTAGACAACAACGGCAGAGGCAGATGAGAAGGTAGACAACAACGGCAGAGGAGAAGGTAGACAACAACGACAGAGGCAGATGAGAAGGTAGACAACAACGGCAGAGGCAGATGAGAAGGCAAACAACAACGGCAGAGGCAGATGAGAAGGCAAACAACAACGGAAGAGACAGATGAGAAGGTAGACAACAACGGCAAGAGGCAGATGAGAAGGTAGACAACAACGGCAGAGGCAGATGAGAAGGTAGACAACAACGACAGAGGCAGATGAGAAGGTAGACAACAACGGCAGAGGCAATGAGAAGGCAAACAACAACGGCAGAGCAGATGAGAAGGCAAACAACAACGGAAGAGACAGATGAGAAGGTAGACAACATCGGCAGAGACAGATGAGAAGGTAGACAACAACGACAGAGGCAGATGAGAAGGTAGACAACAACGACAGAGGCAGATGAGAAGGTAGACAATAACGGCAGAGACAGATGAGAAGGCAGACAACAACGGCAGAAGCAAGATGAGAAGGCAGACAACAACGGCAGACACAGATGAGAAGGCAGATGACAAGGAAAGAGACAGATGAGAAGGTAGACAACAACGCAGAGGCAGATGAAAAGGTAGACAACAACGGCAGAGGCAGATGAAAAGGTAGATAACAATGGCAGACGCAGATGACAACGAAAGAGACAAATGAGAAGGCAGACAACAAATGCAGAGACAGATGAGAAGGTACACTACAACGGCAGATGCAGATGAAAAGGTAGATAACAATGGCAGAGGCAGATGAGAAGGCAGATGACAACGACAGAGGCAGATGAGAAGGCAGATGACAACGGTAGAGGCAGATGACAACGGCACAGACAGATGAGAAGGTAGAGAACAACGACAGAGGCAGATGGGTAGGCAGATGACAACGGCAGAGGCAGATGAGAAGGTAAACAACAACGACAGAGGCAGATAGAGAAGGTAGATAACGATGACAGAGACAGATGAGAAGGTAGACAAGGTCAGAGACAGATGAGAAGGTAGACAACGCAAAACAGAAACAGATGGGAAGGCAGACAACAACGTCAAAGACAGATCAGAAGGCAGATGATAAGTACAATAGAAACGACGAAGAGGTTAAAGAAACAAATAGATTGAAATAGATGTCAAGTTAAACGACGAAGAGGTTTAAGAAACAAATAGATTGAAACAGATGTCAAGTTAAATGACGAAGAGATTAAAGAAACAAATAGACTGCAACAGATGTCAAGTTAAACGACGAAGAGGTTAAGGAAACAAATAGACTGCAATAGATGTCAAGTTAAACGACGAAGAGGTTTAAGAAACAAACAGATTGCAACAGATGTCAAGTTTAACGACGAAGAGGTTTAAGAAACAAATAGATTGAAACAGATGTCAAGTTAAACGACGAAGAGGTTTAAGAAACAAACAGATTGCAACAGATGTCAAGTTAAACGACGAAGAGGTTTAAGAAACAGATGTCAAGTTAAACGACGAAGAGGTTAAAAAAACAAACAAACAGATTGCAATAAATGTGAAGTTAAACGACGAAGAGGTTAAAAAAAAAAACAAACAGATTGCAACAGATGTGAAGTTAAACGACGAAGAGGTTAAAAAAGAAACAAACAGATTGCAACAGATGTCAAGTTAAACGACGAAGAGGTTAAGAATCAGACTGCAATAAATGTGAAGTTAAACGACGAAGAGGTTTAAGAATCAGACTGCAATAGATGTCAGTTAAACGACGAAGAGGTTTAAGAACTACAGACTGCAATAGATGTCAAGTTAAACGACGAAGAGGTTTAAGAATCAGACAGACTGCAATAGATGTCAAGTTAAACGACGAAGAGGTTTAAGAATCAGACAGACTGCAATAGATGTCAAGTTAAACGACGAAGAGGTTCAAGAATACAAAGACTGCAAAGATGTCAAGTTAAACGACGAAGAGGTTTAAGAAACAGATAGACATGTAAAGATGTGAAGTTAAACGACGAAGAGGTTTAAGAAACAGACAGACTGCAATAGATGCGAAACTGACCCGCAGAAAGGCCTAGCTAAGTGGAAGGCAGTTGCATGGAGGAAGCGCAGACAGAAAATGGTGAGGAGAAAAGGAGTGGGGCAAGGAAGGTGTGTTGTGTGGTGTGGTGTGTGTGTGTGTGTGTGTGTGTGTGTGTGTGTGTGAAAAGTTTAGGCAGCGAATAAAACAAAGAAACAAACAACACAACAACAACAAATAATGAAGAAAAGGGAGTTAAATGTAAGAAGGTTGAGCGCGCGCGCACACGCACACACACAGAGAGCGACGATGAATTTTAAAGATCATGAGGGGTGGGTGACAGGGGAGAGGGGGGGGGGACGGGGGGGGGAGGGGGGGGGGGGGGGCCTAAAAAAAAACCCCACTTATATAGCAAGTACGGCGCACTAGATGTACTTTTTCTCTCCCCAAGCTGAGAAATAACAGTTATGAGATATCGAAGAATCGTTTACAAATGGAGCTACGGTCTTTGGCCGACAAAGATTTCCACACTGAAACAACTACCTCCTTCCACGCACTTTTCTTTCCCAAACGTGTGCTTCAAGGCTTGTTACCCTCAGGACAATAAAAATAAATATAAATAAAAATAAAAATTCGCTTTACAGTAAAGTGTTTTAGAACGCCTTGTGTCGTTTCTTTTCAGACTGATGTTTTGTTTTTCCTCGATTACACTATACACGTGGGCAAGTACACACGCACAGACACACAGCTCATGCGAACGCTCTTCGTCTGTTCACAAAAAATCCCAGCTGATTTTTCCGTCAATGAAAAGATGTTACTGCTATATTTTAAATGCCGAATAAGGGAAGGGAGGAGGGAGGGTAGATTAAGACCGTTATTGGTATGAATCACCTGCTGCTCTTGACCTGAGGCACTCTTTGTTGATCGACTAGCGCAGCGGTCTGTCACCAACTTAATGTATACACACACATACACCACCACCCCTCCCCGCGTGTGTGGCGCGCGTTAATTTGCCATGAAGCTTCTTTTTTTTTTTCATACTCCCAAAACATGCCGTTGTGTGGTATTCATTTAAGGGCCAGATGTGCACTCCGCGAACTGAATAAATCAATATACACACGCGCGGAAACTATACTGACGTTCGTACACAATCAATCTCTCTCTCTCTCTCTTATTATTGGGGAAGATTAGGCGGAGGGAGTGCGCGTGTTGGTAGGATGTGGGATGGAGGTGGAGAGGGGTGGGGGTAGAATGCGAATGGGTACTTACTTGTGGCCGGTATTTTACACATTACCACAAAGAGTAGCAAAGTGTGGGAGGCACGGAAGGGAGAGGTGGAGAGGGAGTGGGAGCAGGGGAGAAAACATGAAAAAGTGGGGCGGGGGGAGGGGGGGGAATTGAGGATGGGGCGGGGCAAAGAGGAGGAGGTTGAGCAAGAGCAGAGAGGGGAAAAGGAGGTGGTGTGTGTGTGTGTGGGGGGGGGGGGGGGGGGGGGGGGGGGGGGCAGAAAGTCTGAGATGGGAGCAGACGACCTCTGCTAAATCAGTCTTGCCATGACAATCGGCAAGGAGAGGTAATGTTGCTTACAGCCAGCCGACCGCAAAGGGCCATATTAGGGCTGTCATTGCGTTGGGATAGTGGAGTTACACGTTCAAAAGTTGGAAAACAACAACAACACTCTATCATCATCATTGACAACAACAACAATTTCGGAAAATGAACAATTTCGCCATCTTACACTCGGGGAAATCTATGACAACATAACGGACTGGCTTGACTACTACAACGAACATGTGACGATTTTTAATTTAATCGTACATCTGCTTGGCTTAGTTTTCTTTCTTTCAACTCATGCCAAGTTAATGTATATATCTCTGCAAGTGTCACTTCCTATGCGTCGACCCGCAGACATCTTGCATTTCCTGTCTCGAATGGTGCCCTCCGCTAGCAGTCCTGTTAGCCACAGCCGCCACCCCTTGCTTCCTCTACCCCCCCCCCCCCCCCCCCCCCCCCCCCCCCCCCCACCCCCAAAAAAAAAATAAAATAAAAAAAAGTAGCTCGGGAGAACATGCAAGCCGGAATTAGACTTTGGCATGATGACTATATTTAGCCAAAGAGATTCGTAAGATTGAAACCTCGTAATTTTTGGCCTAAAGAGTACTGTACTATGTCAAACTAGCTGAATTCAAAGTATGGCGAGGTGTGTATGTATTGTCTGCTTTGATGGTAGAAAATCCTTCATGTCATCAGCCATTTAATCAGAAATCCCTTCAAGTACTGTATTACATCACAAGATGCAGAATTCCAGAAAAAAAGGGGCGGTGGAGGAGGGGGGAGGGGAGGGAGGGTATGCCTCAACGATAGCCAGGAGGCAAGCTAAGTGCTGAGGCCGCTGAACTCGCCGATGGCTGTGGTAGCCATAATAAAAAAAAAAAACCCTTTGTATCATCAGCCGTGTTATTCAGAAATCCTGTGGATAATGGTTGATGAGGGGATGTTCCGAGCACAAGGTTGCCTCAAGAAAAAGGTAAGTTGGAGACACCGAGTGCTGAAATGGCACCCAACTGGCAAATGGTCCTGGTTTCGTGTGCTCCGGGTCTCAAGATGGAATTGTTCTATTCAGTCTGCCTGCATGCCCCTTAGATGGTGTGGGAAATTCAGGTGGTCCCTTTGAGCAATGTCTTCTGACTGGTATTCTCACCGTGATGGTCCCTTTGAGCAATGTGTTATGGCTGGTATTCTCACCGTGATGGTCCCTTTGAGCAATGTCTTTCTGGCTGGTATTCTCACCGTGAGAAATTGGGAGGGCAATGTTGAGGGAACACCTGTGTTTAGGCCGTTCCCGTCAGTGGAGGCAACTCTGGAATGGGCAAGGCTCGAAGTATTCCACATCTTAACTGACCAGAATCCTGGAGGTAAGGTGAGGTAATGTTGCTTATAGCCCAGCCGACCGCAAAGGGCCATATCACGGCTGTCACCGCGTTAAAATCAACTCACCAGTCCTCAAAAAAAAAAAAAAAAAAAAAAAAAAAAAAAATCAAACATCTCTTTTTAAAACACCTGTTAACGCACTAGAAACTTCGTTAAAAAAATCTTTCTTCCGTAAAATCTTAGATCCGATGAAAAATGTTAATCTCTTTCAGAAACTCATAGATCACGACAGGTGGGACATCTCTGAACAGGGATTTAATTAAGTCTGCTGTAAAGTGTTTATGTCTCACATCGTGCAAGTCCCAACAATCTAGCTGTAAAGTGTTTATGTCTCACATCGTGCAAGTCCCAACAATCTAAAAGATTATGTTTGAGAGAGAGAGAGAGAGAGAGAGAGAGAGAGAGAGAGAGAGAGGTCCTGGATGGGAAGAAAAAGTAGGGTACCCTGGAGTCTGGTTCTCTGGTAGGAACAGCAAGGAGTCAGAGGCCTCCTTGTGGAATGCAATACCCTAGGGGACTGTGCTTGACGCGTTGAGGAAGTCGTTTAGCTCATGGAGCGACCTTATGATTTGCCTGGCATAGGGGTGATCATTTGACCGCGATACCAGCAAAGGAGAGCCTCAATCTAAAGGGAGAGCAGCCCCCTCCCACCCCATTCCGCTTTTGTTCACATAGCACATAATTGTGATGTGGTGCATAGCAGGCGAACACAACGTTGTCGGAGGAAGTGACCAGCAGGCTGCCTGCCGTTCACAACATCAGTGTGCCGCTTGGCCTCCTCCGGGAATAAAATCTCTGGAGACACTGCAAGAGCTCATGTAATACCCCCCCCCCCCCCCCCCCCCCCCCCCCCCCCCCCCCCCCCCCCCCCCCCCCCCCCCCGAGATTGAATTTGATGCATCCATCTACTGGGTCTGGAGCGAGATGGGGATGGTGGGGGAGGACACAGATGCCAGTCTGCCATGTCCCATTCAAACCATACCTCAAAGAGATAGAAGTTTCCTACGGCAGGATCTGTCGGGATCACTGGTGCCTGAGAGCTCTGAAGAAGGCTCTTAAGCACTAGTTCCAGAACAATGGATAGAGACAAGTGGAGACAAACTATGACTTTTAGAGACATGTGGAGGCAAACTATAACTTTTAGAGACATGTGGAGACAAACTATGACTTTTAGAGACATGTGGAGACAAACTATGACTTTTAGAGACATGTGGAGACAAACTATGACTTTTAGAGACATGTGGAGACAAACTATGACTTTTAGAGACATGTGGAGGCAAACTATGACTTTTAGAGACATGTGGAGGCAAACTATGACTTTTAGAGACATGTGGAGACAAACTATGACTTTTAGAGACATGTGGAGGCAAACTATGACTTTTAGAGACATGTGGACACAAACTGACTTTTAGAGACATGTGGAGGCAAACTATGACTTTTAGAGACATGTGGAGGCAAACTATGACTTTTAGAGACATGTGGAGGCAAACTATGACTTTTAGAGACATGTGGAGGCAAACTATGACTTTTAGAGACATGTGGAGACAAAATATGACTTTTAGAGACATGTGGAGACAAAATATGACTTTTAGAGACATGTGGAGGCAAACTATGACTTTTAGAGACATGTGGAGACAAACTATGACTTTTAGAGACATGTGGAGGCAAACTATGACTTTTAGAGACATGTGGAGGCAAACTATGACTTTTAGAGACATGTGGAGACAAACTATGACTTTTAGAGACATGTGGAGGCAAACTATGACTTTTAGAGACATGTGGAGGCAAACTATGACTTTTAGAGACATGTGGAGGCAAACTATGACTTTTAGAGACATGTGGAGGCAAACTATGACTTTTAGAGACATGTGGAGGCAAACTATGACTTTTAGAGACATGTGGAGGCAAACTATGACTTTTTGAGACATGTGGAGGCAAACTATGACTAAGCGCTCATTTGGCGAGAGCAGCGGACTACAGAGAGGACAGCTGTGGAACGTGCCCAGCAGTCTACTGTTAGCAAAGTGACTACAGAGAGGACAGCTGTGGAACGTGCCCAGTAGTGTACTGTTAGCAAAGTGACTACAGAGAGGTCACATGTGGAACATGCCCAGTAGTCTACTGTTAGCAAACTGACTACAGAGAGGACAGCTGTGGAACGTGCCCAGTAGTGTACTGTTAGCAAAGTGACTACAGAGAGGTCAGCTGTGGAACGTGCCCAGTAGTGTACTGTTAGCAAAGTGACTACAGAGAGGTCAGCTGTGGAACGTGCCCAGTAGTCTACTGTTAGCAAACTGACTACAGAGAGGACAGCTGTGGAACGTGCCCAGTAGTCTACTGTTAGCAAACTGACTACAGAGAGGACAGCTGTGGAACGTGCCCAGTAGTGTACTGTTAGCAAAGTGACTACAGAGAGGACAGCTGTGGAACGTGCCCAGCAGTCTACTGTTAGCAAACTGACTACAGAGAGGACAGCTGTGAAACGTGCCCAGCAGTCTACTGTTAGTAAACTGAGTACAGAGAGAGGACAGCTGTGGAACGTGCCCAGTAGTCTACTGTTAGCAAACTGACTACAGAGAGGACAGCTGTGAAACGTGTCCAGCAGTCTACCAAACTGACTACAGAGAGGACAGCTGTGGAACGTGCCCAGTAGTCTACTGTTAGCAAACTGACTACAGAGAGGACAGCTGTGGAACGTGCCCAGCAGTCTACTGTTAGCAAAGTGACTACAGAGAGGACAGCTGTGGAACGTGCCCAGTAGTGTACTGTTAGCAAAGTGACTACAGAGAGGTCAGCTGTGGAACGTGCCCAGTAGTCTACTGTTAGCAAACTGACTACAGAGAGGACAGCTGTGGAACGTGCCCAGTAGTGTACTGTTAGCAAACTGACTACAGAGAGGACAGCTGTGGAACGTGCCCAGTAGTCTACTGTTAGCAAACTGACTACAGAGAGGACAGCTGTGGAACGTGCCCAGTAGTGTACTGTTAGCAAAGTGACTACAGAGAGGACAGCTGTGGAACGTGCCCAGTAGTCTACTGTTAGCAAACTGACTACAGAGAGGACAGCTGTGAAACGTGCCCAGCAGTCTACTGTTAGTAAACTGACTACAGAGAGGACAGCTGTGGAACGTGCCCAGTAGTCTACTGTTAGCAAACTGACTAAAGAGAGGACAGCTGTGAAACGTGCCCAGCAGTCTACCAAACTGACTACAGAGAGGACAGCTGTGGAACGTGCCCAGTAGTCTACTGTTAGCAAACTGACTACAGAGAGGTCAGCTGTGGAACGTGCCCAGCAGTCTACTGTTAGCAAACTGACTACAGAGAGGTCAGCTGTGGAACGTGCCCAGCAGTCTACTGTTAGCAAACTGACTACAGAGAGGTCAGCTGTGGAACGTGCCCAGCAGTCTACTGTTAGCAAACTGACTACAGAGAGGACAGCTGTGGAACGTGCCCAGCAGTCTACGTTAGCAAACTGACCACAGAGAGGTCAGCTGTGGAACGTGCCCAGTAGTCTACTGTTAGCAAACTGACTACAGAGAGGACAGCTGTGAAACGTGCCCAGTAGTCTACTGTTAGCAAAGTGACAACAGAGAGGACAGCTGTGAAACGTGCCCAGCAGTCTACTGTTAGTAAACTGACTACAGAGAGGACAGCTGTGAAACGTGCCCAGTAGTCTACTGTTAGCAAAGTGACTACAGAGAGGACAGCTGTGGAACGTGCCCAGCAGTGTGCTGTTAGCAAACTGACTACAGAGAAGACAGCTGTGGAACGTGCCCAGTAGTCTACTGTTAGCAAACTGACTACAGAGAGGACAGCTGTGGAACGTGCCCAGTAGTCTACTGTTAGCAAACTGACTACAGAGAGGACAGCTGTGGAACGTGCCCAGTAGTGTACTGTTAGCAAACTGACTACAGAGAGGACAGCTGTGAAACGTGCGCAGCAGTCTACTGTTAGCAAAGTGACTACAGAGAGGACAGCTGTGGAACGTGCCCAGTAGTCTACTGTTAGCAAAGTGACTACAGAGAGGACAGCTGTGGAACGTGCCCAGCAGTCTACTGTTAGCAAAGTGACTACAGAGAGGACAGCTGTGGAACGTGCCCAGCAGTCTACTCTTAGCAAAGTGACTACAGAGAGGACAGCTGTGAAACGTGCCCAGCAGTCTACTGTTAGTAAACTGACTACAGAGAGGACAGCTGTGGAACGTGCCCAGTAGTCTACTGTTAGCAAACTGACTACAGAGAGGACAGCTGTGAAACGTGCCCAGCAGTCTACCAAACTGACTACAGAGAGGACAGCTGTGGAACGTGCCCAGTAGTGTACTGTTAGCAAAGTGACTACAGAGAGGACAGCTGTGAAACGTGCCCAGCAGTCTACTGTTAGCAAAGTGACTACAGAGAGGACAGCTGTGGAACGTGCCCAGCAGTCTACTGTTAGCAAACTGACTACAGAGAGGTCAGCTGTGGAACGTGCCCAGTTGTCTACTCTTAGCAAAACTGTAATGGACAGCATGTCAAATCTCATTCCCTGGATGCCGGGGAGCCGGAATAGCTCAGTGGTAGAGCGCCGGACTCGTAATCTTGGTGATCCTGGGGTTGCGGGTTCGAATCTCCACCGAGGGGTACAGGGGGATTTTCCCCTCGGAGTTAACACTGGTTCTGTCTCCATTTCCCATACACTGCGAATGGGACTATAAACCGAGGTTCCGTGTGTGAACGCACGCAAAACATCTTGCACACACGTAAAATCCCATCACCAACTTTCGGAAGAGAAGGCCAGTTTGGTCGTTGGTTTTGGTTGACACGCTACACATAGCATGCACCTTCCATGAAGCTGGATGTATGGCTGCCTTAATGGCGGGATATAAACGGTCATAAAACAAAACTCCACTCTCTTTGTTGGGTAGATGTGATTAATCCTTGCCTGTCTATACAGGGAGTGTCCGCGGGAGTATCAACCTGCATACGCGGAAGAAGAAAAAAAATCCCTGGATGTCAAGACGACTGATTCACGGAAAATGCCTTTTCTGCTGATTGGTGACGAAACCAAGCTGAAAACAGACTTGGGGTATCCTTCTTTCTGGGCGCACAGACGTCTACTAGAATGGACAGTGAGGCAAATGGAACCTAGCTAGGCCATGGATGCCATCTCCCAGACTGCCTTGCTGAAAGAGAACGTATGAAGCGAGTAGTAAGTATGAAGAAATGTACAAAACTGGTACATATCTGTCTCTAAACGAACCTCAGATAACACCTGTATAAAGAGTGGACGGTGATTTGAAAGTATACGTTTTTGAAGTCGATAGATAATGCCTCGTTTGGACTTACTGATCTGGAACTGGGAATCAATTCTGAATATGAATTTTCGTTAGAATTCACTGAGAAGGAGAGACTGATCCACGATGGGCCATCACTCTATTGGAGCACTTGGGGAAACAACGGAAATGCGACTATAGAAACCCAGACTTTGGTCTGAGAGTTGCGTGACCACGGCCTTCTGAAGGAATTGGGTCCGAGAGTTGTGTGACCACCGCCTTCTGAAGGAATTGGGCGATGACTTTGGTCTGAGAGTTGCGTGACCACCGCCTTCTGAAGGAATTGTGTCTCAGAGTTACGTGACCACGGCCTTCTGAAGGAATTGGGTCTGAGAGTTGTGTGACCACGGCCTTCTGAAGGAATTGGGTCCGAGAGTTGTGTGACCACTGCCTTCTGAAGGAATTGGGTCTGAGAGTTACGTGACCACCGCCTTCTGAAGGAATTGGGTCTGAAAGTTGTGTGACCACTGCCTTCTGAAGGAATTGGGCGATGAATTTGGTCTGAGAGTTACGTGACCACCTCCTTCTGAAGGAATTGGGCGATGAATTTGGTCTGAGAGTTACGTGACCACCTCCTTCTGAAGGAATTGGGCGATGAATTTGGTCTGAGAGTTACGTGACCACCTCCTTCTGAAGGAATTGGGCGATGACTTTGGTCTGAGAGTTACGTGACCACCTCCTTCTGAAGGAACTGGGCGATGAATTTGGTCTGAGAGTTACGTGACCACCTCCTTCTGAAGGAATTGGGCGATGACTTTGGTCTGAGAGTTACGTGACCACCTCCTTCTGAAGGAATTGGGCGATGAATTTGGTCTGAGAGTTACGAGACCACCTCCTTCTGAAGGAATTGGGCGATGACTTTGGTCTGATAGTTACGTGACCACCGCCTTCTAAAGGAAATGGGCGATGACTTTGGTCTGAGAGTTGCGTGACCACCGCCTTCTGAAGGAAATGGGCCATGACTTTGGTCTGAGAGTTGTGTGACCACCGCCTTCTGAAGGAAATGGGCGATGACTTTGGTCTGAGAGTTACGTGACCACCGCCTTCTGAAGGAATTGGGCCATGATTTTGGTCTGAGAGTTACGTGACCACTGCCTTCTGAAGGAATTGGGCCATGACTTTGGTCTGATAGTTGCGTGACCACCGCCTTCTGAAGGAATTGGGCCATGACTTTGGTCTGAGTTACGTGACCACGGCCTTCTGAAGGAATTGGGTCTGAGAGTTACGTGACCACCGCCTTCTGAAGGAATTGGGCCATGACTTTGGTCTGAGAGTTGCGTGACCACGGCCTTCTGAAGGAATTGGGCCATGACTTTGGTCTGAGAGTTACGTGACCACGGCCTTCTGAAGGAATTGGGTCTGAGAGTTACGTGACCACGCCTTCTGAAGGAATTGGGCCATGACTTTGGTCTGAGAGTTGCGTGACCACGGCCTTCTGAAGGAATTGGGCCATGACTTTGGTCTGAGAGTTGCGTGACCACCGCCTTCTGAAGGAATTGGGTGATGACTTTGGTCTGAGAGTTGCGTGACCACCGCCTTCTGAAGAAATTGGGCCATGACTTTGGTCCGAGAGTTGTGTGACCACCGCCTTCTGAAGGAATTGGGTCTGAGAGTCGCATGACCACCGCCTTCTGAAGGAATTGGGCCATCTTCCTCTAGAGAACGCTCTTCTGATTGGAAGTGCACAGGAAGGGAAAGCTGCGAAGAAAGTAGGACGGGGAGGTTAGGAGGGCGCGGTGATGGTCATGGTTCCAGTGCCCGTCCAAGGAAGCAAGGATCTGTTCTCCAGCATCGAGTCCATCTGTTGGAGGCCAGGGTGCACCAGCTCTGCAGACAGCATGTGGACCGCTGGCCTGCGTGACTGGAGATGGTGGGAGAGCAGGCAGTCAGTTCAGAGCCTTACTCTTCGGCCGTTCGCCCAAAGGCTGGTTCTGAGCTGCAGGTTGAAATGGTTGCTGCTTCTGCTGGAATTGCTGTCCAGCACTCTTACGGGGTGGCTGGTGAGGGATATTCCGAGGAGCTCGATGCGTTGGTGGAGAGTAGAGATAGGGTGAAGTGGTGGAAGTGTGTGTGTGAGTGTGGAGGGGGAGGGAGGGTGTAGGCTGCCCGGCATCGTGTCCGCCCCATCAGTCAGAAAGCAGCACAGTCCCCAAACAGTGACTGAAGTTAGTCTGGGATTACTCCCAGTGTGACCTGCGTCTGGGCAGACAGGTAAGAACTTTTGCAAAATCATGTCCTTCCAGCAGAATGTTGAAGTGAAACTTGGCTGTGTGATGATGAGCTACAGCCGTGATGCCGGGCACAAGGTGACAACTGAGAAGGATCCAGAACTGGCGCCAGCATGGACCATGCCAAAAGTGGGGGACAGGGGAGTCGGCTTCTTTAGCCCGGCAGACCATGTCAGGCTTGTGGGAGAAAGGTTCCAACACGAAGCCTAAGAAAGCTTCCAATATGCTAAACCTTGCCAGACGATCCAAATCAGCCAGGGTCACAAATGACAAGTTAACCATAGTCAAGAACTGGATTGGCCAGTGACAAGCCGCCTGGCAGAGGATGGCATTGTCTCCATGGAGACCCCATTAAAATGGACCAGCAGATTAGGCAAGCAATTCTCCCGTGAAAATGGCCCCAATGTCCCTCCATTGCAGTCCTTGGGGCACAATGCTGGTGGGATGGGCTCGTGAGGCTCAGAAAGGTTCCCTCCTCATAGGACTAGGGGGGAGTACCCGTGAGCGCAATGTCCAGGTGCTTCCTTCTGCTGGAGGCTGTAGAGAGGACGCATAGTTTACCAAGCTGGCAGCTGTCCAAGGCTGAAGGTCAGAGGTGGCAGAGTCTAAAGCGTGTTGTCCACTCATCCTGATATTGCGGATTAGTCCAGATATATACCTCGGGTCGTGAGAAGAGTTTAAAAAACAACAACAACACAGGCCGTCCAAAAGACTTAGGCCGACAAGGATAGCCACAACATCCTGCTCCAAGACCCGCACATGTTCATCAAGTGGGGGGGGGGGAGCTATGAGACTCAAGAACAGGCTATAGGCACTGAAGCTAAATGCAGGATCGGAGGGAGTCATTGTGAGACCTCCACAGGATGCCCACGGAGGAAGTCAATGGGCAGGTCGAGGACAAGAGAGAAAGCCGTGCCTATGATGGGGAGGTGCAGGACATCCTCCTGCCGATGTCCATGGAAAAGGGGAGGATCTTCTTTGTGGCACGATCACGTGGCAAGTGTCAGACGGTTTGGATTGTGCCTCTGCTGCAGGGCACCAAAATTAGCCACACCAATGTAGCACAGAAGGCAATTCGGCCATCGCTTGTACCGAGTTTTGTCTTGGTTTAAAAAAAAAATGAAGCGAAATATTCTTTTCGAAACAATCCACTTTCAGCCGTTTCACACAATACAAACACCTATCAATGAGAAATTTTCTAAATTTACTTCGTAATTTTACTAAATAACCGTCTTAAAAAAAAAAAAAAAAAAAAAAAAAAAAAAAAAAAAGCAAAAAGCTATTTAAACCTTTTCCCATTTTTCAGTAGTTTAACTTTGTATCTAGTATTGACAAACCAACGGTAGGAACCATGGTTCATTTACCGTTATCAGGAAACTGTTGTGTCGTCTCCTAATTCGTTCCAGGGAAATGTACCACATTACGTAAATATCAACGTCATTCCTGGACAGAACCAAAGACATGCGAAGTTAATAATAATAATAATAATAATAATTTAAAAAAAAACTTTTATGTAACAGTTTCTTCAGAAAAACCATACAAATCCGAATCTTTTACCCCTTTCGTTCAAACTGGAATACTTTTCATGCAGCTACAATTTTCCCAGTATTGTTTAGCTTACATCACTTCAGCTGTCAGTCCTTGTTTACACACACACACATAGATATATACACATGCGCGCGCGCGCGCACGCAGATACATGCACACACACACACACACACACATGCGCGCGCACACGCACGCCGATACATGCACCTATCTACAAAATACGTACATGGACAGAAACACTCAGATGGCCAACTCCCACACGCTTTTGCGAACACGAGCTCCAGTTTGTCTCGCATACACACTCACGCACGCGCACACACACACACGCGCGCATAGAGGCAGGCAGATGTACACACGTATCTACAGAACACATACATGAACAGAAACACACGTACGTATTCGCCAACTCCCACATGCTTACGTCAACTCACGCTCCTGTTTGTCACACACACACGCGCGCGCTCGCTCACACACAAAAACATAAGCACGCACGAGCACACACACATACTCGCATGCAAGCTTGGGCGTGTCAGCAATTTCTCTCACGGACACACACACACACACACAGAGGCAGGTGTGCACACGCGCGCGCGCACACACACAGATAGCGAGACAGAGACAAGTTGCATTGCTGCAGGTTGGGTGTGTGAATACGAGGGTATCTGAAAACTGTGCTTGTGGATAAACTTGTATCAGGACGTTGCGTGCAGATGATCAATGTTTGCAAGCGTGTCGAATTAATTCCTAGATGTTTGTTCTGTTGTAATGGTGGCAGCGGTATTGTGCGCCTGGCGTTGACAGGGCGATTGTAACAGTGTGTGTCGTTTTATGACGGGGTGTCAGGGTGATCGAACACAGTGTGTGTTGTTTTTGAGATAACTAATATCCTGATTAGTGGGCGTTTCGTTAGGTGTTCTTGAATGATGGTGCACAGAGAGAGAGAGAGGAGAGAGAGAGAGAGAGAGAGAGAGAGAGAGAGAGAGAGAGAGAGAGAGAGTGAACACGAGTATGCATGCGCGTTGATAGTGTTGATTTGGGTGGTGGGGCTTGGTGCGAGTCCTAGCTCTGGGGGAGACCCATCTTTGTGTTATGCGCATCTGTTAGATTTGTGTAGCAGCCGAGTAAACATGAAGCATGCGCTGGTCTGTGTTTGCCTGCATACTGAAGTCGGCTTATATTGCTGGGTTGCGTGTGTCCATGGTCTCAGTGCACGAGTGAACAGGCCTACTTTCTGTCAATGCTAGTCCCACGTGTGCGTTAATTTGCAAGACACATTTCCCAGTGTTATGTGTAAAGCTAGCCCAAAAGGTTCTTGCCTTCAGGATCAGTGTGTGTGTGTGCAAGTCTACATGTGTATGAAAATGCGCTGTGTGTGTGTGTGTGTGTGTGTGTGTGTGTGTTGTGTGTGTGTGTGTGTACGCCCGTGCACGCACGCATGCTTGTTGTGTGTGTGCGCACGCGCATGCGCATATGTGTGAGCGCACAGACACATATGTGTGAATGTTGTGAACTGTAACTCCCACACATACAAGCGAGATGCAAAAAAGAGAACACTCAGGTTCACAGTCTTTATTCACAAGCACAACTAACATAGCAAGCCTCACACTCTGTCTTTCACACACACACACATACACACACACACGCACACACACACATGCATGCACACACAGGCACACACACATACAGACGCACCTGTGCACACACACACACACACGTGCGCACACATACATGTGCACACACACACACACACACATTTGCTTGCACACGCACACACAAAGACACACACACACACAAATCCTCACGCATGCACGCTTCACACACACTGTAGGCCTACACCTACATTAGGAAAGAAAAAAGAAAGAGAGAGAGAGAGAGAGAAAGAAAGAAGCCGGCCTGCATGTACTCACATGCAGTAAAATACATGCAGACCACCACAACACTACACATGCTCATTCCCTCCACAGGTAGGCCCATACATGCAAGTTCTCCCTTTCTGTCAGACATACATGTGCACGCATGTGCGCACACACATGTGCATGCCCATCCACTCACATACACACACACTCACACATATGCGCACTCACACACATACGCAGACAGACTAGAGAGAGACACATATGCGCACTCACACACACACATACGCAGACAGACTAGAGAGAGACAGACAGACAGACAGGAAAAGCTGGCCCAGTGTGTCTGTCAATTTTCCCTCCACATGTGTGAGAGAGCTGTGACTGAAGTCTCTGCACTGCTTGGGAGTTCTGACTTCATGATGTGCCACTTCCTTCCCTAGATACATCTGTGATGCTTTCTTTCCTCTATAAGTACACCCTTCTTCCCTAGATACATCTGTGATGCTTTCTTTCCTCTATAAGTACACCCGCACTTCTCGTCACACACACCACACACACACACACACTCTCTCTCTCTCACACACACACACACGCACACACACACACAAAGAGTGCACATGCATGATCAGAAAGGTATAGACATTCTAAGTTAAAACAACCATGTACTCACGCACATCAGACATTTGCACGCACATGGCACATGTTCAGAACACGTATTAATGCTGCCGGTCACACACTCACACTCAAGTAAGTATGCCGTATTCACACACACAAAACATGACATTAGCATACATGGACATAAGTCTACAGACCACACATTCATATCACACATACTCAATCTTCATGTCATTCTGTTTCACACACACACACGCCCATACACACACACTTAAAACATGCATTCATATGGCACATACTTGATCTTTGTCTTTGTTATTTACACACTATTACATTTACACACTATCCATGCACATGTGCACTTTCGCGGTTACATATACAGATAAAAACATTCACATTCTCACACGCAAACAGAATATTAGCATGCAATCATGTACCCCACACACAGAACATCAGCACAGATACCAGTATTTGTAACAGAGTAACACACATTCATACTGCCTACTCTTAATCGTCCGGTCTTTGTTAACAGATTTTCACAGAGGCACATACCCATCTGTGCATTCATGCACACTCCCACATAAGGCATTCACACTGCACATACTCAATCCCTCTGTCATTGTTTACGCAATTTTAGACAGCACGTAAGCAGACACACACACACACACAACAAAAACATACTGCACAATTGTTACCTCAATACTTATTTATGAAATACCAAGAACCCACTTCCAATCCATCACACACACACACACAATTCTATGGCACATACACACAGATTCAGAGTTCACATTGCACCCACCGCGCGCATGCACACACATTCTACATCACATACACCTGAGATTCAGAGTTTGCATTCCATCCACCGCACGCACGCATACACACACACATACAAGGACGCTTTATGTCCACACACATATTATACATATGTGCAGTCACGCGTATGTAATGCAGTGAAATTGACAGCCAGTGTCTTTCACATGTAATTACTAAACTTCCCAGGTAAGCCGCATGGCCGGTGCAAAATGCATCTGACTCCAGAAGGAAATGGTATTTTCCCGGCAGGCTATCTAACAAAAATTGTGATTTCTTCATCCATCTCTCTTTTATATCTTATTTCCTTCACTTTGTCAAGTCTTTCAACTGAGGGGCACCGATTACCTACACTTTGTTTTCCTCTACTATTCAGTTGTTTAGTTCATAGTTTCCAAATTATATACCACATATTTTGGTATAACTACTGCTGTGAATTTACCTATTTAAAAAAAAGTTCAATTTATATACAGGACTGTGAGATGCATATCCAAAATGAAAAGACAAGACATGATGGTCAATGTTTTCATGGACTTACCTTTTGAATCACAATTGTCATTTCATCTGTCACACTCCCTAGGAGAATATATACTTCAAAAACACACAACACACACACACACAGAGATAGCTGTATCCTTTGTGATCTAAAAACAATTGTGGATGGATTTCGAGAATTAAAAGCCTGTTGGGACATGTCTACAGAAATATTTTTCATATGCATAACTTGACTAACCTTATCTTCAAACCAACCAGCTCACTAAATATAACAGCAGTAGAGCAAAAATTAAACACTAGACAAATCACAACTGACCATTACACCGAGAATATATGTATTAAGTATATATGATATTCGTTAGCATTTGTACAATAATTAACAAGACTTACTCACAAAAGAACATCACACAAAGAACATAACATCATGCATCATATACCCCTAAGTTTCGCCTACATTCCTGATGGAAAGTGGAACAACCTTGCTCGGGGTCTAACCTTATCTTAAAACCACCCAGCCAAAATAAGACGAAAGCTATCATTAAACTGTTAAGGATGTGCTTGTAAACTTCAAATAAATGGCAGATGAGAGAGTGCGTTTTATAAAGAGACCATAATTACAAAGTGTAGCTGAAAGATTTCAGTTGGTAAGATATTTCATACAAAAGCTACAACTGACTTCTGTGAGGAACTGTTTTGTAGACAAGGAATTTGTGGATGTTGTTAAATCAACTTGTGGATAGAACGATTTTCTGGAAACGCAAAACAATACAAGGAAACAAAACACAGTTTTTGATGTTTTGATAAAACCACGATCAAGTTGTGGAAGAGGCTGTATTTCTTAGAAACCCGTAACAGAAATGTAGTTGAGAGAATGTGTCTTGTAAAAAAATATATTAAAAAATCACTATTAAGTTGTGGATGTGAAAATGTGTTGTACAGCAAGCCATGATCACATTGTGTATGTATTTTGTAGACGACCACTTTTAAGAGGCAGATGGAAGATTTTCATGGAAAAGCATGATTGTGGATAAGAGGACATGTTTTGCAGAAAGCCATAAGTAAGTTGTGGATGACAGCATGTGTTGTATAAAAAGTCATGTGTAATATGTGGTTGTGTTTTGCACCAAGCCATGGTCGAGTCGTGCATGACAGGATGACTGTGATGAATATAAAAACTTGTAGTAGATCATCAACATTGTACATCAAAGGATTTACCCTGTAGATAATCATAATTATGGTCCATTGTATAAAAAGATTTTAATTTGTGGATGTGTTTTGTGGAAAGTCATGGCTGGGTTTTGAATGAGATGTAAGGAAAGCAACAAATACAGTACATGTATACAAGTTTTGTAGAAAACTGTTGAAGATGCTGATGAGTGTACCATGTGTTTTGAAGAAAACCATTATTATGGTCCAGAGCATGTCTTTTGTGAACAACCATACCTAAGTCATGTAAGACTGATCGAGTTGTACCAGTAACTATGAACATGATGTGGATGCATTTTGTATAAACCCAGTTTCAAGCAGTAGACAAGACGTGTTTTGCAGAAAATCATGATTAGATTGTGGATGACAGGATGAATTTTAAAGAAATCCATGATTAAATTGTGAATGAGAGGATGCAAGATTTAAACAGTGGACAACAGGATGTTTTTGTTGTAAAAGGTCATGATTAACTTGTGGATGACAAGCAGTGTTGTATAGAAATTCAAGATTAGGTTGTAGATGTATTTTGTATGTAACTGACTATTAAGTTGTAAACATGCAGATGTGTTATGCTTAAGAAAAAAGAAAAAATTCAGTTGTGGTTGAGAGGATGTGCTTTGCAGAAAATCATAGCAAAGTTGTGCCATGGAGGCTGTGTTTCATAGAAAACCATGATGAAGTTGAAGACCAACCACCAACAGGCTGACATGTAGATAAGAAGATGGAACTGCTGATCAGTGAGTTTGGTACTGCCAGTGCAACTGAAGCTGTAGATCAGTGTGCGTGTGTGTAAATGTATGTGAGTGTGTGTGTGTAAATGTATGCGAGTGTGAGTGTGTTTAAAATGTATGCGAGTGTGTGTGCGTGTAAATGTATGTGTGTGTGTGTGTGTGTCGGTGGTTTGTGTGTGTGTGTGTGTGTTGTGTGTGTGTGCGTGTGCGTGTCGGTGTGTTTGTGTGTGTGTATGTGTGCATGTGCGCGCATGCATTATTTGATTCAGAAGTATCGTGTGCATATTATCAACTCTTCGCATTCACACGCAAAATCACAGATGTATAAATACACTGATCACACACGTGCACACATTCACACACATGCATACTTGTACCCATGCTCATGCACACGCACACCGTCTTAACCAAATTTGTGTATTGTGTTAAAATGACTGATTTTCACTTCGTGTTGCAGCTCACTCATCCTTCATTCCTTGGTGGCTCATGTAGAAACATGTGGGCCTCACACAGTTTTCACTGTATACACTTGCTGTTCTTTGCAGTCTTTATATTGTTTATCCCATGTCTTTGTTCTTGTGTGAAGCTTAAGACACTCAATTCATTTATTTGGATAATTGGTGTGTGTAGACAGACACACTCACATGCATGCTCGTGCATATACGCCTGCACGCACACACACACAAATACACACACACTCACTCACACACACTAACACATACACTTACTGACATACATTTATTCGCGCACTCACACATCCACTGCCAAAATCATACATCTTTTATGGGAAATTTTCTCACGGCTTTGCAAACTCTCTCTCTCACACACAAAGCACGCACACACACAAGCACGCACGCATGCACACACACACACACACTTCCTTTCACAGTATGCAAGATGAAAGTCATGGAGTAGTTATATTGCGTACACACACACATACAAATGCGTTTACACAAACACACACTTCCTTTCACAGTATGCAAGATGAAAGTCATGGAGTAGTTATATTTCGTACACACATTATACAAATGCGTTTACACACACACACACTTCCTTTCACAGTATGCAAGATGAAAGTCATGGAGTAGTTATATTACGTACACACACACATACAAATGCGTTTACACAAACACACACTTCCTTTCACAGTATGCAAGATGAAAGTCATGGAGTAGTTATATTTCGTACACACACATACAAATGCGTTTACACACACACACACTTCCTTTCACAGTATGCAAGATGAAAGTCATGGAGTAGTTATATTTCGTACACACACACATACAAATGCGTTTACACAAACACACACTTCCTTTCACAGTATGCAAGATGAAAGTCATGGAGTAGTTATATTTCGTACACACACACACACACACACTCACAGATGCGTACACACACACACAAACACACACTTCCTTTCACAGTATACATGATGAAAGTCATGGAGTAGTTATATTTTGTACACACACACACACTCACAGATGCGTACACACACACAACTTCCTTTCACAGTATACATGATGAAAGTCATGGAGTAGTTATATTTTGTACACACACACTCACAGATGCGTACACACACACGCACACACACTCACAGATGCGTACACACACACACACACACTCACAGATGCGTACACACACACTTCCTTTCACAGTATACATGATGAAAGTCATGGAGAAGTTATATTTCGCGCGCGCAACACACACACACGCACACACACTGATGCATGCACACAAATACGCACACACACTTCCTTTCACAGTATGCATGATGAAAGTCATGGAATAGGTATATTTTGCACACACACACACACTTCCTTTCACAGAAGAAATGCAAGTCCATTCCTCAGTCTTTCCTGTACAGGGATGCTGTGACGGGAAAGGCAATGTAAAGGAGCGCAGACACCTGTGAAACCAGTTGTTTTCACTCAAATTAAACTTTTTGAATTTTCTTGTTCAAAATGAACTCCATGTACTCTTCCTTTTTTTTTATGTTATTGAAGGTGCCTGCTCATGAAAGCATGCATGAATTTGAGGCATACACACACACACACACACACACACAATCTCTCTCTACACACACACACACACAATCTCTCTCTCTCTACACACACACACACACACACACACTCTCTCTCTCTCTACACACACACACAATCTCTCTCTCTCCACACACACACACATACACACAATCTCTCTCTCTCACACACACACACACAACACAAACACACATGCATATATACACACAACACAAATGCTCAGACTACTTGCATTAGATCATTGTATAACCAGTGCACACACATTCTGTCTTTGTGACAATGATTGTAACTCGATGGCTTAAGTGCGCTGTCATAATGTTTTGGTTGGGTAAACTGATTCAACGTGTGCATCTTATCACAGAAAAATTATGTCCACCAACATCTGAAGAATATGTGATGTATTAAGCGCGAACACACGCATATTTCAGACACACTCACACAATCTTTCCTGCCGCATAAATTTATAGATCAACCCACGCACATACACATTCTATGGCTCGCACATTCTCTCTTTGGGATACCTTTAGAGTCTTTCTTTGTACAGTATTGGGTTTTGATGAATGTAGAATGTTTTTATTCTGTTTCAATGTTAGGGTAAAGTAAGTACTTGGCCATTGGATGTTCTTCCTATTCTTTCCCCTTTCTAGGGCATCACCTCCTTTCCTTTTTGTAGATTTAAAACACACACACACTGACACACGCACACACACATACATATATACACACACACACACACACACACACACACACACACACCACACACACAACACACAAACACACACAGGTTTTATCATTACAAAAGTATGCTGTTTGTTTTGAAAGCCACAATTTCCCGTCTTGAGTGATTTCAATGTGTTTTGTCTGCTCACCCATTTTCACTGGTCTGATTTTGAAC
>CM031598.1:7228572-7268572 GCA_018398815.1 Conus ventricosus
AACGACTGGGAGGAGAAAGAGATGGGCAACCCCAGGTCTGTTTTGGCAGTTTACTCGGACAATATTCCTACAACCCGCAGAAACATTTGCTTAGCATTACCCATAAACTTTTTTGCATGTATGATTTAAAAACAAAGAATTCCTCAAAAAATGGCAGATAAAAACAATTATTCTCACTTTTTTTTTTTATTAAAAGATTTTTGTTCTATCTGAACATCTCTTGATTTTTCCTTTATAAAAAACAAACAAACAAGTGTCACCTCTCAAGACAATTCTGATGTCTGTTGGCAGTTATATGTTCATGTCACCATGTCACAGACCCAGCAGAAAGTCACTGAGAGTTCTCCCATCTTCCACTTTACCTTTCTTTATTCACTCTCCTAGAACACCAGGGTGAACTGGCCGAGGGAAAGCAAGGCATCAACAATCTTTTTAATCTAGTTGCAAAGTGAAATCTAAACAAATTTGCAAAACAACAAAAAGGAACGAGCAATCATTTATCTTCATCCAGTTCAGGGCAAGATGGGCGCTGAGTGTCATGTATCTTGCTTGAAGAAGACCTAAGAGGACGAAAAGCATTGTGTTTTGTCTTGTGATTCGTTTGTCAACGTTTTTGGGGCAGAGCTTTAGCAATAATTTTTCAAATTTGTTTAAATTTTTGTATGCCCTTAAAGTCACATGTGATCCCTCAGCATAGCCTTTCTCTGCATTCCTTATGCCAGTTACTTAAAACCATGCTGTGAAAACCAGGGAAGCCTGCAGATAGCTATGAATACATAATCATTGCAGCGAAGTTAAAACCATGCTGTGAAAACCAGGGATAATCATTACAGCGAAGAACAGGCACCAGTGACACAAGACAACAGCACAGAAATACAGCAATGGAGTTTTTAAAGAGATAAAAAAAACTCAATAGTGTGAATAAGACAAAGGTTTTCAAATATATGATAATGATACCACAATTCTGAAAATCACTGTCCAATTGCCAAAAAAAAAAAAAAAAAAGAGTGAGAACTAATGATTCCATTCTGTCTTGTGAAGAATTAGAGGGTAACACCATTGAATTTTTCTGTTTTAAATACTCCTGTAACCCACACATTTCTCAGACAGCTGGTTTCTCAGACAGCTGGTTGCAAGTCATGGGGTACAGACAGATACATGATCATATTCAAACATTAAATTTAAAGCAAAGATCTAAAACGAAATTACTATCAAAAGTATTCACAAAAAAAACAAACAAAACAAAAAACGAAACAAAACCAGCAAGTTTGTCTGCGCTTGATCAGATTACATCAAACATGTGCTCTTCCTATCCCGACTCTCTGTAACGCATGTGGTGTGTGCAAGAGAGAGAGAGAGAGAGAGAGAGAGAGAGAGAGAGAGAGAGAGAGAGAGAGGAGTGTGTGTGTGTGTGTGTGTGTGTGTGTGTGTGTGTGTGTGTGGTGTGTGTGTGTGTGTGTGTGTGTGGTGTGCCGTGCGTGCGTGCGTGTGCGTGCACCTAAGTGTACGTGTACCCGCACATGTATGTATACTCAGGAGTGCCATCACACCTATGCATGAATGCACTTGCCACATTTTTGAGTTTGCTTGAACATGTTTTATGCATGTGCCCACTTATACATTGATTTCTGTGTGACACACATCGGTCTGTTCCTTTTCTAATACACACCCACAGCACCATCTAAAATCTACAAACAGAACTTAAAAAAAGAGAATAAAGTTCAAAGCATCTGAGTTTCAGTGTTTGGCATCTACTGACTGTTACTTGTTAACAAACAACTGAAACCACACCAAGAACACCAACATCTGTCACACCAAACAAACATGGTCACTTGTGCCAACACAGGCGTCTAAGATCAATGCAAGGGTCTTTAAAAAAAAAAAAAAAAAACTTTCACTTCAGTTTGTCACCGAAACAACAAAGCGGTACAGAATGCACATTCGAAGTGATCTGAACACCCCTCTCTCCTTTCCCACCCCCCTTCATTTTATTTTTTTAATTTTTTAAAGTTATTTTTTGAGACGGCAGTTGAATATATTCCACACAATCTCCAACAACTCTTCTGGATGTTTTTTCACACAAGATACAGCCCTGTACTACCACATTTTCCCTGTTGTTCGGGTAGTCCCCTCCCCCTTCTTCCTAAAGGCTATCCTCAGTAAGTGACCACTTAGTACGCTACACTTGGCTGCTATCAGCATGCCTCCGAGTCCCCCTTCTTCCTAAAGGCGATCCTCAGTAAGTGACCACTTAGTACGCTACACTTGGCTGCTATCAGCATGCCTCCGAGTCCCCCTTCTTCCTAAAGGCGATCCTCAGTAAGTGACCACTTAGTACGCTACACTTGGCTGCTATCAGCATGCCTATCCACACTAGTAAACCCTGTCTTGAGAAACACCGTCACAACAAAAACTTATAAACGATCAACTTTCTACGCGTACTTCATCAATGAAAACACCTCGTTTGAAAGCAAACACAGTATGTGAGCTGTAGTTTAAGTCATTTATGGGACACATGAAAATGAACAACGCGGTTTCTAGTTTAGTACAGGACTAAAAGCGGACCTTGCCCTCATCACCATTTTATCTGGGGCACCAAGACACATTCACCATTCTTCACCACATGAGAACCTATTATCATTGAAAATGTATTAATGTTTAAAACACTTTTTTTTTAAGAAAAAAGAAAAGATAAGAAAAAAAAACGATGGGCATGGAACAAAAAATATCTGACGGAAATGTGAAGTCTAAAATCATAGTCAAATAATTCCACCTTTTTTTTTTTCTTCTACAAAGCAATTTTTTTTTCTTTTCTTTTTTTAAACTGACAATGTTACATAATGCAGTAGGCATTTTTTTAAAACTATTTGCGAGGTTTTATTCTGACCTTCAGACCAACTGCCCCATGTGCTCTGTGGAAGTATCTCAGACAAGACAACACACACTACTGACCAGTAAAATGCCCATAAGTCCACAACAACAGCTGAGTCATGTATCTGTTTACATCATAAAGATTTTATCTGGGTTCCCGCACACTTCCAAAGTGAAAAGTGTGGATCAGGGCTTCAGACTATTGGTGTGTCCCCCATCCACAGCATGACAGAATATTGGTGTGTCCCCCATCCACAGCATGACAGAATATTGGTGTGTCCCCTATCCACGACATGACATTTGGTGGGATGCTTTGATCAGTGGCCCTGACTGAGTACATAGTGATCAACCGATGCCCGACCATCAATCATGTGACAGGCAACTTACTTGTCAGCATTCAATTAATCCACAAGCCACAATAACAACATCAGGAACCTTTGAAATGAAAACTCATGCACTGCATCGTCTGCTTTGATTGGATGTTCTACAGCCTATCTACATTCAGTTTCATCATTGAACAACAGTGTTATAAATCATTTCAACATGCCATTGAAGAACTAGCAAATTTGATTTCCAACTATACTGCCCCTTCAATCAATAAAGCGGCTAAATATACATTTCAAGTAATCACTTTTCACCATATCAATCACATATGCCCTAACGTGTATGAAATGTCTCGACAAACACAGTTGACCCAGTATCATGTATGTCAAGTGACAAAGGTCCAATCAAGGGACCCCCCCACTACTTCATCAAATTTGCAAAAGACATGATTATTAGGGGGGGGGGGGGGGGGGGGGGGGGGGTTATTTGCTGTTCCACAGTACTTTTAGTACTTTTAGTTAAAGTGCAAGTCCAATTTATCCCCTCTCCTCCTCCAACACTGATCCCCTCCTCTTCCCGTGAGATTACTCCAATCAGGCCCACTATTTTCAAAACTGACCCCTCAATTTCACCAGCAACAGGTCATTTCATCCATGATATGTCTGCCGGACCTTTCAATCACCTCACAACCGCTCAAGTTGACAAGCATTTAAAGAGAGCAAACAATCGCTCTGAAACAAACGACCCACCCCCAACTTCACTACCCCCCTCCCGTTTCACTTCCAAAAGCGCATTTGAACTTCCAAGTCTTTTCTGCTGAATTATTGCAGACCCTTTCGTAGCAAGGTTATAACAAATGTAATGCTCCTGGTCCTACAAAGTGAACACTTATAAACAGCTAAACACCACAAAAAGGATCCGTTTTCAACACAGATTTCACACCCATCCCAAACCCTACATCTCCTGTGGGCACTCTCACGTCAAAGCCTCCAAACTTGATTTAAAAACACAAGAAGGACCCTGAAAACCCTGTCAGAAGTCGGTGCAGTGCTTTTTATACCAACACTAGAGTCTGAAAGAGAGAGAGAGAGAGAGAGAAGAGAGAGAGAGAGAGAGAGAGAGAGAGAGAGAGAGAGAGAGAAAGAGAGAGAAAGAGAGAGTTTTATACCAACACTAGAGTCTGACAGAGAGAGAGAGAGAGAGAGAGAGAGAGAGAGAGAGAGAGAGAGAGAGAGAGAGAGAGAGATTATATACCAACACTAGAGCCTGACAGAGAGGGGGAAGAGAGAGAGAGAGAGAGAGAGAGAGAGAGAGAGAGAGAGAGAGAGAGAGAATATATGGAGAAAGGCACACAAGGAAAGACAACCGGGGGCACGAGAAGCCCAGAGCGAGAACAGCCTTGTTCCTAGTAAGTCATCTGTGCCTTCAGTAACCCACTAAAATGCCAAGGTCTGACTGCTGCAATGGAATCAATCATACATATTTATGTTCAAAAACAGAAAAAACCAGCACACAGCTGCTGCTTATGTCAACACTTTTTTTTGCTGTAACTTGTATAACTGCTCATGAATAAGAAAATATCTAGGTCAATGATCATCAGGCCAACTAAATTTCGCACACGCATGTACGCATGCAAGCACACTCACACATACACACATTGCCCGACTAGAGGTGACATCAACTACACTGTGGGTCAAGTTTTGATTCAGTATCCAAGAACAGAAATAGACAGTAACTTAAAAAAAAAAGGATCAAAATTCTCATTTAAAACAAAAAATGATGTGAGCTCTCAGAACGTTTGGAAATTATGTGACAGAAACTTCATACTTGATTTATATATATATATATTATATATATATATATATCACAACAGCTAACAAAACCAGATCAGGTAATGCCCTCTGTTAGTCAAAAAAAGAAGAAAAAAGAAGGAAAAACAAAAGAGGGAACATTTTGTAATACTATTTTCCACTTTCTCTTGATCACAGTGGAACCAGACAAATCTCTGACTAGCTAAAATATATTCCATGATTTCTTCAAATTCAAACTTAATAGTGTTGCTGTTGTTTTAAAAAAAATAAATAAATTTTTAAAAAGTAGCGCTTAGAGAAAACATCAACTGGAAGGCAAAAATATCCCATATCCCAACTCTTTAAAAGCCAAACTGCACCATTCAAAACATCAAATACTAGAAACATGTCTGAGTATGAAATATGACGTTTGCAGACAGGAGGTAACAGAATGTGTGAAACAGCATTAATGACAGGTAAGTTGGGGATGAGAAGACAGACTGACCACGGTGAGCAATTGTTTCTTTTAACCCAAACTGTCCACAATCAGAAAATACTGACTACTGAAGGCAAGACGACCATGTGATGCAGACATGTTTGGTAACAGTAGAAATAAAGAAAAAACAAATTACTACAAATAAAATCAAATCAACGCATATGATCTGATATTTCAAAAAAGGGGGAAAAAAAGTTTGCATTCTTTTAAATCATACCTCTCCCCCCCTTTCCCCAAACATATACAAGGTGGGTGATTCTAGGCATCTGCATTCAAACAATTTTCCAATATCGGTCATACTGTTCTTAAAACATGTCAGCTGTCTTGATCATGTCTCGATTTACCAAAAAAAAAAAAAAACAAAAAAAAAAACTGTGTGTACACAAGTGCCAAACAGCAACACATGACACCGACCATATAACCATTTCAAGTACATTGCGATCCACCAAAGCTGCGGGCTGGTGTGAAGAAGATACTGTAATGAAACAAGGCCAGCTCTTCAGTGTCAGTAGTAACTCTGCTGGTTCATGCCATAACTGTACTGGCCCAGGCCACTGCTCTGCTGCGCCTGGCTGTACTGACTGTCACTATAGGTGCTTGCTTTCCCTTGAGCACTGCCCCAGCTCTGCCAGCCTGACTGGCTGCCTTGCTGATCCCAGCTTCGTGACTGGCTCATGTTTGAAGACTGGTTCATTTGCCCCTGCGAGTTCGAAAAGGCCGATCCCTGCGAGGTGCTGTAGGAGTCTCTCAGGCCTGTCCCGCCTCCCCCATACTGGCCAGATCCTCCCCCATACTGGCCAGATCCTCCCCCGTACTGGCCAGATCCTCCCCCATACTGTCCGGATCCTCCTCCATACTGTCCGGATCCTCCTCCAAACTGCCCGGAGCTTCCCCCGTACTGCCCAGAGCTTCCCCCGAACTGCCCAGAACTTCCTCCGAACTGCCCAGAACTTCCTCCAAACTGCCCAGTACTTCCTCCAAACTGCCCAGTACTTCCTCCAAACTGCCCAGAACTTCCTCCAACCTGCCCGGATCCCCCTCCGTACTGTCCAGATCCCCCTCCCTGCTGCCCTGATCCAAACTGCCCAGATCCGCCTCCTCCGAACTGACCAGATCCGCCTCCTCCGAACTGCCCAGAGCTGCTTCCAAACTGCCCAGATCCACCTCCTCCGAACTGCCCAGATCCACCTCCCCCTAACTGCCCAGATCCACCTCCTCCGAACTGCCCAGAGCTGCCTCCAAACTGCCCAGATCCACCTCCTCCGAACTGCCCAGATCCACCTCCTCCGAACTGCCCAGATCCACCTCCCCCTAACTGCCCAGATCCACCTCCTCCGAACTGCCCAGAGCTGCCTCCAAACTGCCCAGAGCCGCCTCCTCCAAATTGGTTTGATCCTCCTCCTCCACCAAACTGTGACTGTGCTTTCCAAGAACTGTCCATTCCACCTAGCCCTCCCTGGTTTCCTCGACCCATCTGTCCCATGTTGCCTGAAGGTCCACCTGGCCCATCTCCCAGCAGTCCCATGCTATCCACAAGTCCTCTTCCAGACCCTCCTTGGGGCCCTCTTGGTCCACTGCCCATCAAACCTGCACCCCCCACCGGCCCTCTCGGACCAACGCCCATTCCCCCGCTTCCAGGGCCAGATCCCCCTGAACCCATCATTGATCCCTGATTCATGCCCCCCATCTGGTTTTGTGGGCCACTGCCCAATATTCCAGAGCCCCCCTTGGGTCCTGGGAATCGATTGTTCACCCCCTGGGGACCCCCCATTTGCCTGTTCATCATCCCTGAAGGACCATCTCCCTGGCCTCGCCCCATGGGACCCACGTGGGCCAGGTCCCGACATTCGAGGTCCACCTGCCATGGGTCCCCCGCCAGGACCCTGGGGACCAGCACCGCCTGGCCCGCCCATAGGCCTGACTGGTGTGCTCATGAGAGGGCGAATGTTGTTGGCAGGTGTTTGCGGTCTGGGTCCCCTTTGGCCGGGGGCCTGCGGGTTGGGCCCATTAAACGGTCTCTCTCCCAACAAACCCTGCTTCCCAACAAACTGGTTTCCCATGTTGCCCACATTTAACTGCTTTCCCTGCATGGGGTTCCCGCCTGGACCACCACCACTGGGCTCGCCCAGCAGGCCAGGCAGTTTGCTCACATCCAGATTGGGGTTCTCGTTTTTCATCCTTTTCAGGAGCATCTCGCGCTGCTTCTGGAGCTCTTGCTGGGCACTGGATATCACGTTCAACAAGTTTAAACTGGACTGGGCACCCTCCTCTCCCATCCCCTGAGGCCTTACTTGCGGACGGTCATAAGGGGTTCGTGGTGATGGTCCCCTAGGGGTGTCAAGTAAACCCCGGGGTTTCATACCTGGGTTCCCGTTCATGTTTGGGGTGCCAAGTCGACGTTGCCATACAGGAATGCGTGGTCGCAACATCTTCTGTGGTGGCAAATGTTACCCTCTTGCCTCCAGAAAATGAAGAGACCTTCACAACTGAAACAGAAAAACAGCAAACATACTGCCTTTGTGGTTTTGTTACTAAAAAAAGTCAAACCTGAATCCAAAAATTGTGCCTAGAGTACTCAGACACATAAACTGGTGTATTATGGGGGAAAATATGTATTTTCCGTTAAGTTAAAAATACAATGCAATGGGAAGTATTAATGTTTCATCAGTTTAATTATATTTTGTAAAGATTTGTTCATTCATCACAGCTTACTTATGCTCGATTCTGCAAATTCATAAATCACTCCTTCTCTGTCTATATCTCCCTCTCTCACTTTAGAGTGTGTGTGTGTGTGTGTGTGTGTGTGTGTGTGTGTGTGTGTGTGTGTGTGTGTGTGTGAGAGAGAGAGAGTGTGTGTGTGAGTGTGCGTGTGTGTTTTAAGTTCTGTGTGTGTGTGCGTGTGTGTGCGAGTGTGGGCGTGTGTTTTAAGTTCTGTGTGTGTGTGTGTGGTGTGTGTGTGTGTGTTGTGTGTGTGTGTGTGTGTGTGTGTGTGTTTTAAGTTCACAAAAACAAAACAATGGTTGGCAAAAAAATTTTTTCCTGCAGGAATAAAACGGTTTAAAGAATGAACTAACAAGCTGTTACATTTAACAAGATCAGGTGTATGAATGACACACAACAAAAACAGGACAAGTGCCCTGTGAATAAACAACTGCTTACAGTCTACCAATCACAGTAGCCATATCAGGGTTGTCAAAAGTGATATGCAAGTTATCAAACATAAAGCAAAGACTGAAATAGAAAATCAAATTTCAAAATCAAAAGACAAGTCCAGCTCTTGAGCAAAACAAACAGATGGGGGAAAAAAGGAAATAAATCAATTAAATTAAACAAAATAAACAACATTGTTTCTTGCTTTAACTTCCGTTGCTGGTTTTAATGCACTCTTCTTATTTCATTTATGCTTTAATGCTGCTTACACATTTAATTAGTTACCTAGCTTTAGTGCAATTTACAGCACATCGAACAGTGTGTGTGTGTGTGTGTGTGTGTGTGTGTGTGTGTGTGTGTGTGTGTGTGTGTGTGTGTGTGTGTGTGTGTGTGTGTGTTCCATAAAACAAGCAAAAAGCAATGTCAATAAGATAAGATAATGTTGCTTATAGCCCAGCCGACCACAAAGGGCCACATCAGGGCTGTCACCATGTTAAAATCAAGTCACAAGTCAATCATTCACACAATTCTTTAAAATACATAGAAAAACCCATCCGAAAGTTTGTTAAAAATCTTTCCACTGTAAAATCTCAGATCCGATGAAAAATGTTAATCTCTTTCAAGAACTCAAAGATCGTCTCTGAACAAGGTTTTCATGGAATCTGCTGTAAAATGTTTGTGTCTCACGCCATGCAAGTCCCAACACTCGTAAAAAGAACATGTTTCATTGTGAGTGGCACATGTCATGGAATACACCATGGAGCTTCTTCACTCTTTATAAGGTACAAATGGGTAAAATACAAATGGCCGGTGTGCAGCAGGCACAGAATTGTTTCTTCTTTACGACCACCAGACGTAGATGACAGAACTCCTTAAGGTTTGGATGGATCTGAAAGAGTTCGTTATCCGTCTGTGTATTCCAATCCTCCTGCCAGAGGTCTCTGACATTATTGTTAATTTTGGGTTTCAGATCTGAGCAGTGGGGATATATGTTGGACAATTTTCCTGTTGTGGCATTCTTGGCCAGGTGATCAGCCATTTCATTCCCTCCAATGCCAACATGACCGGGAACCCAAGCCAGAACAATGTTGTAACCCTCCACTTTCAACCTGGTAAAAAGTTCAAAGAAGTGGAGAAGTTCGGGATGATGGAGGCTGCAGAAGCATCTGAAGGAATATGTTCTAACACTAGTAACAGCAATGTCAATAAAGGGTCATTCCAAACATATGTAAACCAAATGACAGTTTTCCAGACTTGACTATTTTTTCTTCCAAATTGTTTACTCACAGGGGTGGGAGACCTTCTGTATTGAATTGTCCGTTCTGAAAGTGGCTGCGGAAAACAAATGAAGTGGGAGTTGTTTGGTGTATAAAGTGCAGTTGGAAGCTTGTATACAACAAGTCAAATGGTCTTGCTGCAGTCACTGACTTCTGTTTCTAAGATTCGCCCCAATGTAGGTTTAAAAAAAAACCTGATCCCACTGATTTCTGTTTCCAAGAAGCGCCCCACTGTAGTCATTGAAAAGCTGACCCCACTGCTGTCACCGACTTCTGACTTTCTGTTACTGTGATTCGCCTCACTGCAGCCACTAATTTTTCCAGTTCCATACTCACCTGGCTGCTTTAGCTTATAGACTTTTACAAGTTCACTCATTGAAGCCACTGATTTTCTTATCAAGATCTGTTCAGTTGGGGTTACTGATATATTGCTTCCAGGTTCATCCACTCTAACCATTTCCTTTCATTTTTCAGATGCCCCAGTGCCATCAGCCACTGATTTCTATTGTTAGACTTGGCCCACTGCAGCTTTTGATTTTGTTCAGTGTTTGTTCCAATCCAGTGCTAGTTCAGACATTGACTCAACTGAATTTAAGCCATGTAAGACTAAAAACAAACAAAAAAAACAAAAAAAACCCAGGAACCCTCATTCTTGAACTTATAGATTAAGTGATCGAAATTTGGCCACCATCTTCTATGGCAAGTAATATTTATGCATTGCATCCTATTTTGTTTTGATGGTTAACTGAATTTAAGATGTATATTAATATTAAGTACTTGGCATAACATTTTCAATTTCATATTTATGCCTCAAGTCATATTTTGTCATATTTGGAGTCTTTTTGTATAGAAGTTAATTATTAACTTTGTTTTCAAGGAGAGGCCATTAAAGTATCTTGGCAAGACAAATTTTCTTCAGCGTCTGGGGGCAATGCCCCAGCAGGGCGTTGCCCCTGCACCCCACCGGGGGCCTAAAGCGGCCCCCTGAACCCCCAGCCTTTTCAGTATAGCTATGGTTTTCTGCTCCCACCCTTGTATTCATAAAGGAAAATAACTGAATTTCAAAAAACAACATGGGTCAATTATCTTGACAAGATTATGTGACCTGGCCACCATCTTGAATTTTGATGTCTGACAGAGACCACAGCCTTTGCAACAATGCAATAGCAAAGTCCTGTTCCATCAAAGCTCTTCTGATCTTGCAGGCAAGTTTTCTTTCTTTAATTACTTGCATGAACATTTCATTGTTAATGCAATAGCAAAGTCCTGTTCCATCAAAGCTCTTCTGATCTTGCAGGCAAGTTTTCTTTCTTTAATTACTTGCATGAACATTTCATTGTTAATGCAATAGCAAAGTCCTGTTCCATCAAAGCTCTTCTGATCTTGCAGGCAAGTTTTCTTTCTTTAATTACTTACATGAACATTTCATTGTTAATGCAATAGCAAAGTCCTGTTCCATCAAAGCTCTTCTGATCTTGCAGGCAAGTTTTCTTTCTTTAATTACTTACATGAACATTTCATTGTAATTTCTCACTAAATATATACAGATTTGCAATTCTAGATTTTACAGAACATGACGGAGAAGAATGGTCAGAAAATGTGTCATGTCAGTTACTTTTCATTATAAAAGAAATGGATTAAGACAAAGACACTTTGTACTTTCTGCCTCTGTCACTGTCTAATGCAAATAAAATATTGAAAGTCACATTTTTCCTGCATTGTTGGCTATTATAAGGTAACTGACATGACGGTCACTGACATAACAATTGCCTTTTAACCCTCTGCCCCTTGTAACGCCCGCTGTGGCCCGAAACGCGATGCCTTTCGTATCCTTGTAACGCCCGCTGTGGCCCGAAATACACTGATGCCGTTTGGCTGCCCCTAGCAGACGAATTTTTCCCACAATGCTTTGCGGCGTTATACAGTGACGTAGTTCCGGTTTCCAACTTCCTTCCAGTCCAAACAGCGCATTTTTTCATGGAGGACTTCGGTCGCAGTGATTTTTTGAAGTTGAGAGCAAGTTTGTGATCGAGATTTTCGCTTCGGCAAGATGGACGACGAAACTGTGGAGATGTTGGCGAACATTTTTGGTGGCAGTGACAGTGATGAGGAGCTATTTACTGGCTTTAAATTAGAAGAATAGTGAAAGGAGAGGAGTCCGATGTCAATTTTGGTGGCTGATGGAGGCGATCTCAGCGAAAATCTTAACATCAACTATGCCGATTACGATGGCCGCGGATGGCGTTTCATGCAGTTCGGTCAGTAGTGTTGAACTTAGCATAATTTTTTTACACCATTTTATCAACAAATATATAAGCTTTGATGCATGTGGAATTTTACTTCAAAATGTTAACTTAATTTTGGAGCAAATAAAACATATTTATGACCAAGGTTTGTTTTTTTCTGATTTTTTATTTAACATCAGTACATCCAATTTACGGAGTTACTTACCTTCCCTTAAGATTTTGATACTAGTAAGCACTCAGACGGTCCAAGGGGCAAAGGGTTAAATGACATTTTGTTTCAATTTGTGTTTACTAATTTTGCTTATCTTTTCACAGTATGAAATAATGTGTGGCAGCCTATATGTATGTGTATATATTTTCATGTGTGTATCCATGTGGGATTGTATTGCATGTATGCTTGCATGTCACATGTCACTGACAGAGACAGAGAGATAATGATTGCAGTGACCAGTGGTAGAGAATTTGCCTTCTTTTGTGCATGTGCATATGTGTGTGTACAAATGTGTGTTTTGTGTGTGTGTGTGTGTGTGTGTGTGTGTGTGTGTGTGTGTGTGTGTGTGTGTGTGTGTGCATATATGCGAGCGTGTGTTTGAGGGTTATGTTTACTTTTTATGTGTTGCTTATATTTGTCATATTTTCTATTCCACAGATATGCCATCATGGTGATGTCACACACAAATGAAAATGCCGAGATACGGCGAACAAATGTTGGAGGAAAAGCGAGCTGCAGTGAGAGAAAGGAGGAAAAGCGAGCTGCAGTGAGAGAAAGGAGCTGACTACAACAGGCAGAATGCAGGAAAAACTGGTCCCCAACTCGTCGCAAAGAGGAGCAACGAAAGAACACCATCGTTCAACAGCAACTTTGGAACCCCAAAATGGCCAACAAGACTGAAAAATGTCCTTCACCTACTCATGCATTTTCAACTCGATAGGCTGCTGGAAAGGCGATGAAAAAAGTCATCAAAGCACTTCCAACTACACCAAGAGGAAGAAGTGCAGTGATTCATAAACTTGTCAGTGAGCAGTGCATACCAGTTGACAAACCAAAGGTAAAAAGATGCATTTTCCCACCTGATATCGCAGACATGATTCATAAGTTCTATGAACATGACATTTCCAAACAAATGCCAGGCAAAAGGACCTTGTCACTGTGGTCCAAGATGGAAAATATGTCAGGTACAAAAAAAATTCCTGATGATGAATGTGATGAAGGCCTACTACTTTTCAAGCAAGAAAATGACAACGTAAGATAAGAAAGAGCAAATTCGCTTCATTCCGACCACCACATGCTAGCATTTGTTCTGACAAGGATCACAATGTCTGTTGCTGTGTGTATTATGAAAATTTTACACTTTGCTTGGAGGTCTGAGGAAAACAAAAAAGGATATCCCCCTTGAAGAGGAACTTCTCGATGCAGCTGTCTGTCAACTGTCAAGTCAAAACTGAAAGATGCTTTTAGGGGAATGTGACAAATGTTGTTGAGCCGGAGTAGTGGTCTCCATCCTGTTATATGGCTGTGAGTGAGACATGGACACTGATGGCTGAAACAGAAAGAAGAATCCAGGCGTTTGAGACCAGGTGCTTGAGGAAACTACTCCGCATATCCTACAAAGAACACAAGACCAATGATTATGCGCGAAACCTGGTCACTACTAGTTGGGCCCCACAAACCACTTCTGGCAACAGTCAAACGACAGAAGATGGCATGGTTTGGCCAATGTCATTCGTCGCAACATCCTCTCCAAAACCATCCTAAAAGGTACCATTGAAGGTGGGCACTGACGAGGACGGCAGAGAAAAAGCTGATCTGAAAATATAAAGGACTGGACCAAAATGACCATGCCAGATCTCCTCACGGCAGCTACCAACAGAAGAGCCTGGAGAGAAACAGCGGCTGCCTCATCACGTCCCCCCAACGACCCTAGCGGTCAGGGGAATGACTGACTGACTGACAAATGTTGTGAAGTAGAAAGTGATGTAGAAGAGCACATCATGGCTGAACTGGAAGGAACAGCACAATTCAGTGGGGTAAGACTTCTATCACAGAAACTGGGAAATCTGCACCTGAAGAAACAAAATCCTTGCTTGTCAGGCAGCAGAAACAAATACGTTGGCATTCATTCATAGCAAGACAACAGCTAAACAAGATAAAGAATCTTAAAGAAGGTCTGAAGAATAATTAGTGTTTTATATTACTATTTCAAACCTTTTCAATGGCAAACGTTGGCATTCATTCATAGCAAGACAACAGCTAAACGAGATAAAGAATCTTAAAGGTCTGAAGAATAATTAGTGTTTTATATTACTATTTCAAACCTTTTCAATGGCAAACCTAAAGTTACTAATTATTTGTTGTTTTTAAAGTATTAACTTACCAGGCAGGCTGAACAGTGAACCCTGGACAATAATCCTCAACAGAGTGCCATTCACTTGTCATGCCAGTTACCACAAGTGCATCTATTGATATCAGATTATTTACTGTCTATTTAAGACAACTATTAATGCATATCAACTATGTTCATTTCACTTGTTAACTAACAACATTAAAATACTTTGAAGCTTTCCAATTCAGAAAGTTTTGGAAGTTTGACAACTAAGTTGAATTATTTGCATTTTGTGAGTCATGTCAGTTACCAACAGGTTAACCCAAGCTAGAATCCTGTTAGAAGAATTTTTCTTGTTTTCTTTTGCATAAATGTGTTTATTAACATGCAATCAACTAGAAATGCTGTTTTATATGAGAATGTAACAACTTTTTCATTGCATGTGATTTATGTTATTTCCAAAAGTGGTTTCTAAATGTCATGTCAGTTACCGTGGAATGGGCCTAAATCATTAGTCACCAATGCATAAATGCACACAGAAACCCACATGCACACACACACACACATTACTTGCCAGCACACACACACACACATGCATGCACACACACACACACTTCCGCGTGTGCGCACGCGCACACACACACACACACACTTATGTACACACATGCACACAAAACCAAGGACACGTTCTTTTCTGATCGAAATATGCATGATGAATCAGAACATAAACATAACTTTAGAAGGATAATGTTGCTTATCGCCCAGCTGACCGCAAAGGGCCACATCAGGGCTGACATAACTTTAGAAGAGTCACAAACCTTAAACACTAACCATTTAACCCTGACAGGGCTTAAAACAGGAGGAGGAAAAAACCACTGAAACTAGGGGGGTCCGGGGGCATGCCCCCCGTGAAAATTTTTTTAAAAACCGAGTGTAAATCTATGCCATTTCGCGCTTTCTGGACATAATTTCAAGAGTTATTTAGTGCATAAAAATTGCTGTAAACACATAATTATTACAGGAAGACATATTTGGGAGAAGGGGTTAAACACATAATAAAATGAACACTCCCCCTTTAACTTGAGTGTTTTACAGGTGTTCACCAACTATAGTCTTTGGATGAAATCTCACTTCTGGGGTTGCTCAATAAGTTTCACTTTTCATGTTTAAATGATCACACAATATCAAGTTTGAAGTTGGTGCACACAAAGTCAGTAACTGCATCAAACACTTTAAAGTTCAGTCTCATATAACAGAGATCAACTTGCGGAATCAGGACATTTTGAAAGTCACAACATCCAAATTTTGATAAATGAGAAACTTGTGGAATCAGCACATACTGAAAGTCAAATTTTGAAGTTCCTAAAATATAATAAACACTGAAATACAGATTTCACAAGGACACACACACACACACACACACACAGCTTTGTCATTTGGGTGTTTGGGTGGTGGAGGCATTAAAGAAACATAGCATGGAACTGTTTCTTCTTGCTGCTTGCATTGTCTGCACTGTCTTTGCCATCCACCTTCTTGCTTACTTGAATTTCAACCCTATCTTTGTCTGCTGTTTCCTTGCTTTCTCCTGTCTGGCTTTCACACTCTACAATTTTTATTTCATTCTCATCCACCTTCTTGCTGACAACTTGACTTTAATTAGTTTGAACCCTATCTTTTTCCTTGCTGCCTCCCGCCTGGCTTGCACTCTCCACATTTTCTATATCACCCTCTTTTTTCCCCACAGGATTGCAATGTTCTATCCTGGCACGTTTTACTGCTGCTAAAGTGTCTTCAGTGACCTTTCTTGTAGTTCCACTAAGCGCCTTGACGTTTGACACGTGCTTCGCTGAACGAATGTGATCAAGAGCTTTCTTCCCGCGACCACCGTAACACTTCCCTTAAGCACAGTTTGCACCAAGCTAAACCTGGTGCAATAACTTTGCGAAGAAAGTCTCCAATGACTTCTTCGTCAACTTTCTGAAGCGTCCACTCCCATGTCCACTTGTTTTTAATTGCAGATTCGTCAAAAGATCGACCCGCATGAACAATGACTGCGCGCTCCGCCATTTTGTTTTTTCCGGAAGTCCGACCGGAAAGTTCTTCCAAGAATAATCAGGGGCCATAACTTGCGCGCAGTTGCTATGAACGCTTGCAAGCCGATCACGGATACCTTGCTCCTGTCGGTTTTTTTTTTTTTTTTTTTTTTGACAAACCGAAATCGCGGAATTCCGCCCAGACGCGGAACGTTTTAAGCCCTGAGTTACCCACCCACTTTGAGTTTCACACCATCACATGCATACTAAAGTAAACATGTACGCACCATCTGGCTTAGTTTCACACATACAGCAAACAAACCAGCCAACTCCTCATGTCACAAATTAAAATATTCAAACCCTTACGAATTCAAAAAAGTATATTCAAAATCTTCTGTTACACTATATAACAGACTAACACAAGGAAAATAAAAAAAACCAATATCTGTCTTACTGGGTAACTAACTACCTTATGAGTTAAATTATGGCAAATGAACCAACCAACCAAATACCTAACAAGTTAATTCACTATAAAGAAAATGAATTTATTAATTTAATAAACAAGCAAAAAAAAAAAAACAAAAAAAAGACAATAAATACATAAAGAAGCCAGGTCTGTGTAATGCACAATGGGGAATGGAACCTCTACAACGACCTCTGGTAGAAGGTGCAGGGTGGGGAAGCACAGGACAAGGGAGCAGTTAGAAAGGTGAATGGACACACACACACACACACACACACACACACACACACACACACGCTCTTGCACTAAGGCATACACAGGGATGAGAACAGATTTTTAAAAAGCAGAGGAGATTTTTGTGTTGGGGGTCTGGGGGCAGAGCCCCCAGTGGGGTCAAGGGGCAACGCCCTGCGGTGGTCAGGGGGCAGCGCCCCCTGAAGCTGAAGCATTTTTTTAATATATAAAGAAAAATCCACATTTAAAACCATCAAAATATGTTTCTAGCCTTCAATTCAAACCTCATTCCGAGGTGGTTTTTTTTTTTTTTTTTTTTTTTTTTTTTGTCAAACATGCAAATGGATTTAATACTGGGCTCTCTGCGTTTGTGGCTGGTCGATTTACGTAAGAAATGGGTTTTTTCCAAAAATTACCTGCCCTTGGCCCTGGTTCTATTATTAGTAACTAGACGTCTAGGTTTTGTTTCACAACATAAAGTCAAATGACGAATGTTTCAGCTAACTGAGATAGTTTGACCATTGCAAATGAATGATAAAATATAACAAAGAAGAGAGCAAAATCACCAACAGCTTACTTTCCAAAGTTTAATTGTTCTTCAATGCAGCGACACGCTGCCTGTGAACCAGGCGTTTCATGTGGTCAGCAATCGTAATGAAGCCACAACCTCCGAAGCTGATTTTCTTGTTGCAAGCTAGACATAATGCCTGCTCGTCACTGCTTTTGCACATGCTATCTCTAACTCTACTCCCACACACACCTCTTCCTCGAGCCAGTTTTCTTTCCAACGGTTGGGATATTATTTATTTATTTTTTTTTATTTTTTTTTTTTTTTGCGATTTGTTCGACGCCATGAATCACAGATCTATGACACTCGGTCGATCGGCGCTGGAAGCGGATGTGCAGTGGTTGGCCGAGTCAACCGAATAAAAACCAGCCCATTTGGGTATAAGCCTAGAGTAATCTCGCCGGAGGCGTCTCGCCGAGATTTGGAGCAAAGAAAATCGCGATAGCTTTTTTTTTTTTTTTTTTTCGGCGGAGATTTTTTCAAACGGCGGACATTTTTTTTAAGACGGCGGAACGGCGGAGAACGGCGGAGCTGTTCTCATCCTTGCATACAGTGTGTCTCTGCTCTCATGGGCACTTTGCAAGTTGACTTCTCGCTGAGCTCAGGCCACACAAACTGCCCACACTTTTCTGAAGATCTCATGCAACAGCATAGCTTTGTGCTGAAAATCCCTGTGATTTCAACTATGCCTACAAAATGGCAACCTGCCTATTCAAGCTGTGATAAACAACACTGGACAGTGGTCAGCTACACACACAGCATAGGGTGTGAGTCTGTGTCTAGAAGTGAACAGATCCCGTCCTGTTGATGGTTACCATAACCATGTCAGTGGAGGATGTGCTAGCACATCCCTTTACCCAGCTGGGCATCGGGGTGGTGACACTACTGGGAGATCAAAGGGGGTATCATCCCCCTGGAGCTGAACCACACTGCACAAACACTCTTCAAGCAGCTCAGACGCAATTCTGCGCTCTTATTCAGTGATAATTTACATTCAGCTCTTTTATGGATTTTGCAGAAGACCTATCCTTCTCTTGAACATTGATAAAGGTCTTTCTAATGATGTATCGTACTGAAAGCATCAATTTTACTCCAGTCACTGAAGTTAAGCAGCATCATTCCCGAGTGACCTGGATGACAGGCTGCTATTGCTAAGAAACACCGGGTACTGGTGGCAACTAATTGTCGCCTGTCTTGAATAGTTGGTCATATTTCAGTTTGGCATTTGCCTAGCAGATACGTTGTGGTGTATGTGGACTCATATGAATGCAAATCAAACTGAAAAACAAACTGAAACTATGCAG
Source organism: Conus ventricosus (assembly GCA_018398815.1). Taxonomy (NCBI): domain Eukaryota; kingdom Metazoa; phylum Mollusca; class Gastropoda; order Neogastropoda; family Conidae; genus Conus; species Conus ventricosus. The sequence continues at coordinate 7,247,653 of CM031598.1, forward strand.
CTGAAAATGATGGAACCATACTTGAGTAACTACTAGCTGTAAACATGTTGGGTTTTTTCCCTTCATGGATGGAATTTATAAAATTCTAATCCAATCCACTTCCAATATCAAGCCATCAGATTACATATAACACAACAATAAAAAGAGAGACAGAGAGAAACACATTTTTAAAGAGAATCATTACTAGCCAAATCCCAAGAAAGGATACAAATACAGATGTCTCTGAATACTTACTAGTATGGCTTATTCTGCCACAGAACTGCCACTGTCTATCCAGTTATAATTCATGATGTAACTGACATGGTACCACCATTGAAAAAGAAGAGAAAGAAGACAGATATTAAAAATCTGATAGAAAAACTTCACATAAGCCATGAGAAAAAAAAGTAATTTTATTCACTGTAACTATAGCATTTGTGTATGTGAGAAAGCTTGAAATCATAATGCAGCTACAGTTACCTTCTATATAAAACCTATATCTTAGCTACTTTCTTGGTTATTTCCACCAATAATTTTTCAGTCACTACATCAAACATACAGTGATACACACTGCATACAAAACCCAAGTCTCCGGACAACCGAATTTTCAGTCAAGAAAAGCCTTTCACTCAGGTCAGGTTCTCAGTGGTGATGTACGTTTGTTATAATGTAACTTAATCAAACAAACAAACAAAACAGTCCTGTTATGAATAAATTAATCATTAACCACATCAGAGAAAAGGGAATACTAGGAAGAACATGAGGAGATTAGAATGGAAACCCTTAGAAGAGAGAAGAGCTTTTATCAAACTTAACATCTTCTTCAAAGGCAGAGCTAAAGTAATTGATATTCCAATGGAACAACTAGTATTGAATAAAAGTAGCACCAGGAGTGGCGGTCAATGTTATACCATACCTGCATCAAATATTGACAGCCACTTACATTCTTTTTATCCCAGTTCTGTACGGCTGTGGAACTCACTGCCGGGTGCCATCAAGATTGCCACAAATGCAATCTCATTTAAAAAACAAATTGATTCGACAGTTTTGAGATCTGCATATTGACGATTTTCTATTCTTACTTTCCCAGATATTTTACTATTACCTGGGCCTGAATTTGGCCATTGCTTTTAACTTCTTGAATATTGAGTGCGACCCCTTGTTGCCAAATTTGCTCCAGGGGCCAACAGTCTGAGTCGCACTGTTTTATGTTATTTTATTTTACTTTTAAACATGCGCGCTGGTGACCTACTCGTTTTTGAGTGAACCAGTATTTTAGGAAGAAGAAGAAGAAAGAAGCCTAATGATGCTCAAGACGGGATTTCTGCCCGCCAGCGCATGCGCAAATTCGAACATGCAGTCACACAACCCATACACACACACAACTTTTAGTGGGGTCCAAAACACACCGTTGGAGCCGCCAAACAGAGATCTTTTGAACTACACTTCTATTGCCAAATGCCGCCTTTGCATACACATTCGTGACATTATTTGACGGCTTTTCGCGTAGTCTCAGACCGGAACTGGCGGAGAAGGATAGCAGAAGAATCATGAATGCGAGGCTGCTCAACATAGGACCAGCGCGTGCCCGGCGAAACCGATCGACATTTCCTTAAACATGACACTTCAACTGTTTATGCCGGCCCTTCACTTACTTTTATGATGATGATTAAGTGTCTTACCTGTGTGTGCTGAAGTTTGCAGTTTTGTTCAGTGAAAAACGCAGTACCTCGAACAGACAAAGGGCGCCGTCGTATTCATACGGGTGAGCGTCGCAAGATGACCGACCTTCACCCTGCCTTCCGGGCGACGCAGAGAGCATTCAATAGGTTACTGTCCACAGTTACAAAAGACGGAAATGTTCTCTAACAAAATTATCTGCTTCAGATGCGACACGTGCAGATCAATGAATAACCAATGGCAAAAAGAAATTGACTTTCAGAGATTATGAAACCTTCAAAGTTGTTTGGATCAGATGGTACTGGCAACATAATCCCCAATAAAACTTAGTTTCAGCATTATGCTGTCCACTTATCAGGATGCAACAACATGTGTGGTGTGTGTGTGTGTGTGTGTGTGTGTGTGTGTGTGTGTGTGTGCGCGCGCGCGCGTGTGTGTTTCATAGCCAACAGCAGACCGCAAAGGGCCATCTGCTGAGCTATAGGAAACATCAGAGAACGTAGTAAGAGGCACACACAGGTTCCACTGCACATTTAGCACGTTCAGGGCAACCATGGTTGACATTCCTTTGAAAAATTTACTTCAGGCTCTCATAAAATGGCCTTCTTGTCGATGAATTGAAAACTGCTTTGCTTCGTTTCAAATGAACATGTCCAAGGGGGTCTTGCTGTATCATTCTTGGTTGTACGACTCAAAAGGTGACAAACAAAAACATGTCCTTCACAAGAATGCCAATAAAATGAAGAAATAATGAATATTTGGACTCGCTGATACGAATTACGTCATGGTCGTCTGCCAAAGTAGCCTTAGTCGTTCCAAAAGTAATATTGTTAGCCTACTTGTTACATATAATAAGCCAGTCAGAATAGACATCTTTCTCTGCTCAGTGGAACACAGCTGTGAATAGTAACGTCTGCTACCTCAACAACCATACGTTGACACGTTCGTTTAAGGGGAGGGGGGCAGTTACACTCAGGAGGCCAATTTGATTCTACGACCAGCTGCATCGACGTCTGAAGAAAACGATTTCATAGAAAATGCACCGGTCTCTTAAATGCGTGGTTAATTTTTATTTAGGCTTCTGTTAGCAGCATTACAATCTGTTTCAGTCACCTTTTGTCATGATCTTACTTGCAATTGCTGACGATTATTCTTATAAAAGAAAGACATGTTTTGTAAAGACAATATGCATCAATTCTTTACCAGTAGGTCTAAGTTGAAAAGAGGGTTTGTGTATTCCTGATTTGCAAGTATTTTACTCCCATGAGCAAGACAGTCAGCAAACTCCAAAGCAGAGAAGTTGCACCTCCTGGATAGTTGGGCGTTTCAGTGCGTGCCTTTTTAGATGGACGTGCTACCCACGTCGCTCCAGACGTCTCTTCTAGGTTGTGAAATCTTAGCCTTATGTAGTTACCTTTGTTTCTGCTTGACTAGATTCAGCTGAAACTCTTTCCAGGTGCTTCTGATCTGCCATTGCTTTTAGCGTTCTGATCCTCTTCTACCAAATTCGAGATCGTTTCATGGTATTACGGGCTGATGACCCTACAAGCCCTCTTGCTCCACACCAATGGCGAGGACTTGGCTTGAAAACCAGATTCCATCGACTACTGTTTGACTGGCATACTTCACAGCCTTGTAGATTCCTTCGTTCCACTTCATATGGCTCATCGAGTTCAATCAGAATCATTTGTTTTGACCACCTGGTGGAGTGCTATATCCAGTCTCATGCACGCTTTTGAATGAATTCTGGGTGCTTTTCCATTCTGGAAGGTCTGCTGTGCATTCCCAGTCGCCCATTGTCACAACTGTTCCAAACATGATGTGCGGCCTCCGTCCTGTAGAATATCGTTGCTGGAGCCCCGATGGCGTAGTGTTTCCTCTGACATGCTAACCGCGATTTCTTTGAGCACATGTGACCACATGTGTACTTTCCTGGCTAGCGCCGTTCTGCATGAACTCCGAACATGATCCACCGTTACTTGAGCGGACATGTAGGGTCATCTGATTTCCCCCATTTCACCAGATTTGAATTCGATGGCAGGAGTCATAAGCAGCCGATCTGAGAATGAGGCAGATCCTAAAAAGGGGCCATATGCCACATTGATTCCCGCTGACACTTCTTTAGAGTGCTTCCCCCCTCCCCCCCCCCCCCCCCCCCCGTCCCCCCCCCCCCCCCACAAGCCACCTAACCATCCATTTCCCGCCTTTTCGCCTTGCTCCCTATCTTCGGCTTCTTGCATCTCCTTCCCCCCCCCCCCCACCCCCCCACCACCCCCACACGTAATCCATTTCCGCTTTTCGCCTTGCTGCTCTATCTTCTGGCTTCTTTTGGCATCTCATATTTCTTCAACTCCTGCATCACATGCCTCTCTTTGCTTTCGCTTCAGCCTTTGACCACCACTTCATTTCCGCCGATTCCAGTTCCTATGTGTTGGTGTGTGTGTGACCTGTTATTTCTTTGAGCTTGAGGTTTGTCTTTGCAACGTCCGATGCTTCTTAAAGTATCCATGTTCTGCCAGTCTTCAGCTTGGGCAGGATGGATCTCATGCTCTTGTGTCAGATCCTCCAGCATGGAGAGTGACCTTGCTTTTCTTATTTTGATTGGTTTGAAAAATAATTCATAAGGTTCCACAAAAAAAAAAACCTTAGACAAATGAATCAAAAGACAAAACACGACGCGTTTCGACCTCTTAGGTCTTTTTTTTTTTAGGCAAGATGCACAACACTCAGGACAACGAAAATGAATCAACGCCCATCTTGCGCCGAATTGGATGAAGATACGTGATTGCTCGTTCATTTTCGTTGTCCTGAATGTTGTGTATCTTGCCTGGAGAAGACCTATGAGGTCGAAACGCGTCGTGTTTTGTCTTGTGATTCGTTTGTCTACGTTCTTCGGCGGAGCCTTACAAAATCATTTTTCAGATCTGTTTAGATTTCCGCCTGCAGTCGCCTCACTTTGCAACTAGATTTTCTTCTTTTGTTGTACTCGAGGATGGATTTCAGAGGTAGCTTCAGCTTTTCTTGTCGACGGTAAAGCGCAACATTGATAAGACCATGTCGGACACCAAGCCATTTCTTTGTGCATTTGTGGATCTGGGCCTGCATATATTCCAATACGCTAGAACTGCCATCGTACATCAGCAACCAGAGAAGCTTCGGGATCGACATGAATTCTAGACACCAGAATTTTGCATTTGCCGGAGACGCCACAACAGACTATTATCTACAGGTCCTCGTGACATTTGCTTAGTTTTCTCTCCCACTCTGTGTGCTTTGCAAGGAGTCATAATACTATCGTCCAAGCCTCGATGAACATTGTCTCTGGCGCTGCAGACCCCACCAAGCCCCGAATCTTATACAGTATTTCACTCTGAGGGTCGAAATGTGTTGTCTTGGAATACTGCCCAATACAGTCTTTTTGTACTCCCAGTTCTTATAGAACAGGGATACGTTAGAATGGGAACGAAGAAATGCTGTGTGTGTGTGTGTGTGTGTGTGTGTGTGTGTGTGTGTGTGTGTGTGTGTGTGTGTGTGTGTGTGTGTGTGTGTGTGTGTGTGGTGTGTCAGTCCGTGGTCAAAATGTGTTCCACTCGCTCCAGACAAAACTACTGGGCCGATCTTTCTGAAAATTTGTATGTTCATTATGGGTCAGACCGTTATAGCCGTTGCTAACGGCTAAACGCTCTGAGACTCCTTTAATGTAAGGGAGAGAGAGATCTGATCAAGAGATCTGTTGTCAACACCCTCATGCACAGAGCCTCTGTACTGTGTTCCACTAACGAGGAAGAGCTGAAAGAAGAAGAACACATCAAGACTGCCCTTTCCGCTAATGGATACCCTGCATGGATGTGGGACAACCCTCGAGTTCGCTACCCTTCTTCTGCAGATACGGACAGTGTGAAAGTGGGGACCCCTTACATTAAAGGAGTCTCAGAGCGTTTAGACAGGACCTTCCAACAACATGGATGCAAAGTGTTCCATAAACCCACCAACTCGCTACGCCAGCAACTGGCCCATGTCAAAGACAAAACGGACCCCCTCAAGCAGTGTGGTGTAGTGTACCAGGTAGGGTGTCAAGACTGTACCCATACCTACATTGCATTGGCGAGACAGCAAGACCACCCACCACCCGTCTACAGGAACACCAAAACCGATCTACTTCTGCCATACATGAACATCTACAAGCCACAGGCCACAGTTTCAGCCCCCAAGAAACCAAGATCTTATCTACAGAGCCCTTCCTTACAAAAAGAAAAGTTAAAGAAGCCATTGAAATTAAGACCAGACGCCCCAGCCTGAACAGAGATCAAGGCTTTGAACTCCCCCCCCCCCCCCCCCCCCCCCCCCCCCCCATCTACAATCAGATCCTGACAACCGCTCACCCCACACAACAGTCGTCCCACCAGGCCTCGCTGCCACAACAGCAACAGTGAGCTGAAGAAGACAGGGCGACCCTGTCGAAATATTCTCTAAGTAAGTTTTTGATTCTGAGTCTGTAACTACTTTTCTAATGTCGAATCCAGAATCCAGAAACCTATATTCTTATTCATTTAAAAGTGTTTACAGATGAGTCTGTAATAGAATCCTCTGACAGTGGTTTTGGCTTTATTATACCAACTTTAAATGTCAGGAAATCATATTATTTAGGAAAGGGGTTTTCAATCTATACCTCAGAATTATATGCAATACTGAAGGCTTTGACTTACATATGTGATACACCAGTTGCTTTCTATAAAATTTTACTTTGTGTTGATTCCAAATCTGTTTTACAATCACTACTAGAGCGTTGGAACTGCAAAGCTAGAAAAGATTTGCTTTTTTAAATAAAACATCTGCTGTATTGTGTCATAACTCTAGGCATAAGAACTGATTTTTGTTGGGTCCCATCTCACTGTGGTATAAAGTGGAATGAAACAGCAGACAGTCTTGCAAAAGGAGCAAATAGAAATGCTGAAAATTTATTAAACAATCCCTTAGATTTATCCGCTTGTGAATTAATCAAAATCATGGAAAAATATACACACATAAGAATTTAAGTGAAAAAAATGTCTAGTCTACCATCGTGTCCCAGGCACATTGTCAGATTAATTCATAAGTTAAGGCTGAATACTTGGAACACTAAATATTCTCATGGTACTTGTGTCTGCAGAGAAAACATTTCTGTACATCATCTTTTTTTTGAATGCTCAGTGTTGACCACGCTCTATCAGGAGAAAGGTATTGAGATGTTAAACTTTGATAATGTTAGTACTGTCTTATATGGTTCCCATGTTGCTGAAATTGCCATGGTTATTTCACAGTCACCGGTTGCAAAATTTTTATGAAGATCAATACTAGGGTATTTCACTTATGTAAGCATGCATATATCAGATGGGGGTTTGAAAGTACTAACGTGGATGATAAATTAAATATGGAGGGTTTTTTTCTTCTTTAAACAAGCGTCTAATATCATCTGGCGATGGCGATGAAAGGACATTAAATAAACCACTGAACTGAACTGAACACACACACACACACACACACACACACACACACACACACACACACACAGGAAAGAGAAGAGAGAGAGAGAGAGAGAGAGAGAGAGAGAGAGAGAGAGAGAGAGAAGAGGAGAGAGGGAGAGAGAGAGAGAGAGAGGGGGGGGGGGGAAGGAAGGAGGAAGGAAGGAAGGAAGTGGTTCGTTGTGTATTAAATGTTAACTCATTTCGTTGTCCTGAGTGTTGTGTATCTTGTCTGAAGAAGACCTAAGAGATCGAAACGTGTCGTGTTTTGTCTCGTGGTTCGTTTGTTTAAAGGGGTCCTCACCCATAAATAGCATGTTTGGGTTGTTCAAAAGTATGATCGAGCGTGTTTCGATGTAACTGTTACTTTTCTTCTGGAACTCACTTCTATCCGTGTTTCGAATCGTGCCAGTAGCCAAATCGTGACTCGCCACGGAGATTGCCGAGCACAGTACGGAAAGAGACGAGAGTCGGGGATTCCGCAAGTGACGTATAAATGCCAAGACTACCGTGAATGAAAGACATGTCCCTAAAAGCTTTCGCTATGAGGACGTAAAACTCAACTATTTTTCCGGCGATAATGGCAGATTCTCCCAGCTACGAGTTAAGTTCCAACGAAGAGGACATCGAACGTGAAATTTTCACTGAAGTGTATGGAGCAAACTCGACATGTGCTAAAAACCAGCTGCTCGGCACCAGTCCTAATATACCACCCTGTACCACTACCTCCGCCCGTCTTGTGATCTCCCTACCATCATGCTGAGGAGAATTCTCCTCGCCCTCCTACTGTTGCAGCTTACCGACAGACTCCTACCACCACCACCATCTTTACCATGGCTGCTCCTACCTGTGAGTATGACTGTTTATAACTTGTCTAAGCCATGGCCCCTTAACCCCTGCGGTATAGAAGCAATGTTCGCCACCAAACGTCGCCCCGTCTCTGCAGTACTAGACCGGTGCCTCCAGAACCCCTCTATTGCCGTCATCACCATACTGCTGTCGGGCGATGTCCATTACAACCCAGGGCCAAACACCACCATCAATCTGTGCGGCTTGTGTGACCACCCGGTCACATGGGACTGTAAAGGGATCGCCTGCGACTCCTGTGACCTATGGTTCCACCATGACTGCGTTGATGTTGGATCCTCAGAGTATGAAGCCCTGAGTCGCCCTACGATAGCTTGGGTTTGCCCTCGCTGTGACAGTGTGAACTGCGACAGCTTCACATTCAGAAGTTATGAGCTGGACTGTACCAACCACTATCTTCCCCTGCAACGTCTCTCAACTGTTGACTCTTTATCCTCGTCTGATCTATTCTCACCTCCCCATGCCAGTAGCTCCAAAATTGACAGTCGACCTTCGTCCATCAACTCGTCGAACCACGCTACCCCTAGGTCCTTTCGCGCCAGAGCTGCTAGATCATCAGTGTTCGAACTTCCCAAGAAAACCAACCTTCGCATCATCAACGTCAACTGCCAGAGCATCAACGCGAAGCAAGAGCTTGCAGCTGTATTACAGTACGTCAAGCCTTGACATCGTATGCGGTACAGAATCGTGGCTCCGCGGCATTAAACCAGGAAAACTTCCGGCCACAGACCACATCAAATCAGCGGAGGTGTTCCCTGACTCATACGACGTGTACCGGAATGACCGCGCCACGAATAGAGGCGGCGTCTTCATCCACGTACACAAGTCGCTCACCTCCTCTGAACAACCCCAGCTTGTGACGGATTGCGAAATCGAGTGGGTGAAAGTCAAGCTGAAGAACCAGAAGGACCTCCATGTAGGCGCGTTCTATATGGCAGAGCGGAACCAGCATGACCTAAACCAGCCTGTCAACCTCGGGTGATGTCGATAGAGGAAGGACTAGCGCACAGCCCAAACACACTCACAGCTTGCTTACAATCTCATTCAACTCATTCAAGTCTATAACTTTACTACACATGATCATAGAACGAAACATCAATGCATATGGAATCAAATGAAATAAAACATTCTCTCTTTCCTGAACTTCACAAAATCATTTATCTAAAACATCATTAACTAACCCGGGTATAAATAGATTTCTACTTTACCTGGCCAGGTGATCTTAACTATTCACGAATCACTGTCTTTTTCTTTTCCTTTTTTTTTTCTTTTCACTGTCACTTTCACAACACGACACAACTGCTGGCACCGGTCAAGTTAGACTGCTGGCATCGGTCAGGCTGGACTGCTGGCACTGGTCAGGTCAGACCGCTGGCGTTGGTCAGGTTGGACTGCCGATGAGAGTGGCGCTGGCCAAGTATGAGGTCGAACCCCCGGTTCAGATGGAACAGTGACTATCAACATCGATCTGTTCTCCTTTCTTTCTTCCTGCATTAACGCATTGCACTCTCTCTCTCTCTCCTAGTCTGCTCTATTAAATGGACATGGTTGCTTTTCTTTTCCTTTTCTTTTCTTTCTTTTTCTCTTCATTAGTTAGCAACTCTCTCTCTCTCCACATCTCTCTTTAGTCCCTCCTCTGCAGACTATCTGGTGCTAATGCTTAAACTTCACTCCTCTCATCTCTCTGCCTTTCTCCTGCAGAGACTACACCCCAGAACCTCTCTCTCTCTCTGTCTCTCTGTTCGTTCTCATCTCCCTGCCTTCCTGTAGGCGAGAGCCTACTCCCCCGAACTTCTTCCTCTCTCTCTCTGTCTGTTCCTTTTCTTCGTTCCCCCCTCTCTCTCACTCACGCATTACTTTATGCCCTCACTCCGTGTCCAAGGGCCAGTACCATTGGTCAGTATTTTTACCGCCTGATACCCAAAGTTATCTCCCTCTAATTCCATTGGATATTCAAATCATGACAGTCATGCCTACACGCCTTACTCTCTGTGGTGGTCAATTGGTCATTTAATTGATTAGCTAGATTTCGCCCCCACCACACACTACCTTCTCCCTCTCCCTTTCCTGCTTTAACCTGCGACGTCCGACTAACAATGGCGCTGGTTCCACAAATTGGCTAGATGAGCCTGAGCCAGGCGCTACGACTCGTCTCGCTAGACATCGAGGCGTCGGTCAAAGCTGCTTAGTCCGTGGCCGGACAGACCGTCTCTGTGGAGCCTCTCCCCTATGCTTAATTGGCTGGATCCGAACCATGGGCCCGTCTACGTGGCACCCAGAATATTTGAGTTAGAGCTTATGTCCAAACAACCTGGACCACGACTTGGTTTTCTATTTTTGACCGTGACAATTTCCCCCTTGCAAAAGACTATGCACCGCATCGTCTCAAAACCACGGTACAAAAAAACACAACAACCGAATTTGCTGACACACAGCTACACGTGCAAAGTTTGAAAAAATACTTTACAACCAACGGTTTATAAATTATAAAATATATCATTAGTGAATACCACTCCAATGAGTTATCATTGACGTGCGCTCTTGCGTTATTTCAATTCATTTTATAACGACCTCTGTGCGCACTTATGCCATTCCCCTACCTGCGGATTTGCCATATCTTCTCTTCACAATTCTTATGAAAAGCACAATATAATATGATCACGATCCATGACACTTCACTGAGGAATCTCCATCCTCACTTATTGCAAATAATGCATCACTACACAAGCGACTGTATGCTCCAAGCATAACTACATTCACATGAACAAGTCTCACAAAGAAAACATGAACAAGTCTCACACAAAAATATGAACCATAGCCAACTGGGAATGAACCCATATCCAATCAACATAACTGTAGTCAACACATATTATCAACAAAGCACCCCGGATACGACTGACTTCCTCTGAGTTGCAGCTTGCTAGACTACACGGCTTAAGTAGTCAGCTCCGACATTCTGTCGACCTGGAATGTACTGCACTCGATACCTGTAGGGCTGCAATGCCATTGCCCAACGCAGCACTCTGCTGTTTTTCAACTGCGCCTCCTGCAGGAATTTGAGTGGTTGATGATCAGTCTCTATCACGAACTCTTTCCCATACAAGTATTTGTGGAATTTCTGCACGGCCCACACGACAGCTAAACACTCCTTCTCCACCGTTGCGTACCCTTCTTCACACTTTGTCAACTTCCTGCTAGCATATCTCACAGGGAACTCGACCCCTTCATGCTCCTGTAACAATACTGCACCTATCCCACCACCTGATGCATCTGTCCGCAACAAAAATGGTTTGGACATATCTGGTAGCTTCAAGATGGGACGGGAACCTAGTCTTTCCAACACCGTCTGCAGTGCTTGCTCTGCAGCGTCTGACCATTCGACCACTGCCGGTTTCCCTGCCTTGACCAAATCACTGAGAGGACTCGTGATTGCTGCGAAATTTGGAACAAACTCCCTATAGAACCCAATAAAACCTAGCAGACTCCTGACTTCTGTTTTGGTCTTTGGTCTCTCTGAATTCATCATCTTCTCCACCTTTCCCCTTCTGGCTGCTTTGTGTCGCCTCCAACAACAAAACCTAGGAACTCCTACTGTCTAGCCCTTCATACAGTGACACATCCCTGTATGACTCTTCTGAAACTTAGGCAACAAAATCTCCCCTTCTTCTGCTGGGTCTCCTTCACCTCATCAATGATTACTGCTGTGCCTATGTGCTGAGTCTCACGCTGAATATATTTGCGGGAAATTTGCATGGAAAAGTTTTGGTTTCCCATTCACATCAATTCGGTAATCCCGACCGACCCTTTCAGTGATGGTGAAGGGTCCTTTCCAATGCATCAGCAGCTTGTTGTGACCGTGGGAAGCAGTACCAGGACTTGATCTCCCCCTTGAGGGATTGCTTCCTCACCTTCCTGTCATATTGCTTCTTCTGGACGACCCTAGCCTCCTGCAAACTCTCCTTTCCAACCTTACATGTCTCATACCTGTGCCCACCTTTGGAACAGGGCGAGATTGGGCCAATCAGATCAACAGCCACCCCCTGAATGGTGTGGTCAATTAAAGGGGGATGTTTAAGAGGCGCCTTCCTCTTCAACCCCTCTTGTGGCTGACTTTGACACACGTCACATGACATGCAGAACCGCTTTATGTCTGCCATCGCTCCCGGCCAATGAAAATCATCAAGATTCGGTCAGCTGTTTTGCTGGTGCCGAGATGACCCGCCATGAGCGACTCGTGACCCACTGACATGACAGTGTCACGATAACCTGCTGGTACCTCTAACTGAGTGGTCACTCTACCTGTCTTCCCTTGGTGAACACTCGGTACAACAGCCCGCCTTTCACAAGAAATTCTGTCTCACCTCCTCTAACCTCCTGTTTCTCTCCACCTCTTGCCAACTCCCAAGACTTCACGAGCGAAGGGTCTTGTTCCTGCGCTGCCTAAACTCATCAGGCGACACATCTATGCCTGACTTCCTTGCTGGAACGACTAACGGTTTATCAACCTTTTCCTCCTTCTTGCTCCGTGTCTGAACTGCTGCCCCTGTAGCAGTCAACAACTCAGGATCCCCTGGATCCCTTGCACCTGGAATATTTCCAATGATCAAATCGTGAAGGGGCTTCTCCATCACCAACGCAGACAACTCGCCTGAGAAGTAAGGGGTACGTACTTCTATCTTAGCACTGGAAACTTCCTCACAGTGCCATCGATTAGAGTACAGGTCTGGATTTGCCCTGTCAAATCCCCTTTATCGACCAGCGTTGTTCGTACTACCCCGCATGAACAACCAGTGTCTCGTAACACTTTCACCCTTGCTGGCCAATCCACACTTCTTCCACTGGTAACGAACCACTCAGCCTAGTGCCTCCATCCCTGACACTGACTGCTGTCCAGTGCTAGCCAAGGCTGCACCACCCTCTTCAGACTGAATCCCTTTTGGTTCCACTGCAGGTCGTTTCCCTTGACGACCCTTATCCACCTCTTGCAAGGCTGCTGCCTTCTGGAACCTCATGCGACAATCCCTCGCCACATGTCCCTTCTTGTGACAAATGAAACACCTAATGTCCCTTTGCCCTTCCTTCTGCCCCACACTGGGTTTGCAGACTTTGCAGGAAACTCCCCTAGTCTCCTTGCACTCTTCTCACCTGTGCCTGGCACTGTTTCTCCTGCACCTTAGTGCCCAAACGTGCCTCTCTATACACCTCTGCGAACTTCAACAACTCCCCTGCGTCTCTGGCTGTCTCTCTTTCAAATGTATGGTTAACTCAGGGCCGCAACTGACAAAATCTGTTTTCATAACTAGCTCTTTCAATTCAGCGAACTCTTCTTCGTACCGCTCAACTCTAATTGTTGTTCAATAGGGGTGTTCTTTTCTTCCGCCATTATATCTTTTTTTTTTTTTTTTAACAAGATTTTTATTACTACGACAGCCAAACTGGTGGTTTCCGACACGAGTGACGTAATAGCACAATCCTATGGATGATAATATTAGCTTGGGACAACGTAATTAGTTTTTATAAGACGCCTAGCGCCTGACCCAACTATGAGAGCGAATTATAGGCAATCTGTGCGAAATGAGTACTCTGGGGCTGAAATGCCAAGCCTAGTATTAACTATCTTGGAAGCAATGCAAGCCTTAGTATTTAACTATCTTGGGAACATACAGTAAGACAACCCTTGTCTTAGGATTACAATACTTGAATCCACCCAGCTTCCTCTCTGAGAAGTTGAACAATTATAATAAATGGGCCAGAATATCCTGGCAGGCTCGCCATAAATTGTCAACCTCGGGTGATGTCGATAGAGGAAGGACTAGCGCACAGCCCAAACACACTCACAGCTTGCTTACAATCTCATTCATATATCATGCATTCGTCACATCAAACCACTAGTAAAGTCTATAACTTTACTACACATGATCATAGAACGAAAACATCAATGCATATGGAATCAATGAAATAAAACATTCTCTCTTTCTGAACTTCACAAATCATTTATCTAAACATCATTAAACTAACCCGGGTATAAATAGATTTCTACTTTACTGGCCAGGTGATCTTAACTATTCACGAATCACTGTCTTTTTCTTTTCCTTTTTTTTTCTTTTCACTGTCACTTTCACAACACGACACAAACTGCTGGCACCGGTCAAGTTAGACTGCTGGCATCGGTCAGGCTGGACTGCTGGCACTGGTCAGGTCAGACCGCTGGCGTTGGTCAGGTTGGACTGCCGATGAGAGTGGCGCTGGCCAGTATGAGGTCGAACCCCCGGTTCAGATGGAACAGTGACTATCAACATCGATCTGTTCTCCTTTCTTTCTTCCTGCATTAACGCATTGCACTCTCTCTCTCTCTCTAGTCTGCTCTATTAAATGGACATGGTTGCTTTTCTTTTCCTTTTCTTTTCTTTTTTTTCTTCATTAGTTAGCAACTCTCTCTCTCTCCACATCTCTCTTTAGTCCCTCCTCTGCAGACTATCTGGTGCTAATGCTTAACTTCACTCCTCTCATCTCTCTGCCTTTCTCCTGCAGAGACTACACCCAGAACCTCTCTCTCTCTCTGTCTCTCTGTTCGTTCTCATCTCCCTGCCTTCCTGTAGGCGAGGCCTACTCCCCGAACTTCTCCTCTCTCTCTGTCTGTTCCTTTTCTTCGTTCCCCCTCTCTCTCACTCAGCATTACTTTATGCCTCACTCCGTGTCCAAGGGCCAGTACATTGGTCAGTATTTTTACCGCCTGATACCCAAAGTTATCTCCCTCTATTCCATTTGGATATTCAACATCATGACAGTCATGCCTACACGCCTTACTCTTCTGTGGTGGTCAATTGGTCATTTAATTGATTAGCTAGATTTCGCCCCCACCACCACTACCTTCTCCCTCTCCCTTTCCTGCTTTAACCTGCGTCGTCCGACTAACAATGGCGCTGGTTCCAAAATTGGCTAGATGAGCCTGAGCCAGGCGCTACGACTCGTCTCGCTAGACATCGAGGCGTCGGTCAAAGCTGCTTTAGTCCGTCTGGCCGGACAGACCGTCTCTGTGGAGCCTCTCCCTATGCTTAATTGGCTGGATCCGAACCATGGCCCGTCTCGTGGCGCCCAGAATATTTGAGTTAGAGCTTATGTCCAAACAACCTGGACCACGACTTGGTTGTTCTATTTTTGACCGTGACACAGCCCAATGCTCCCTAAACTTGCTAACGAAGATGGCAGAAAGCAGCGCGAGCTCATTTTAGCCGGCGACTTCAACTGCCCTGACATTGACTGGTCAATGCACACCGCCCACTCTTCGGGGAAAGACAATGATATCCAGCAGTCCCTGGTCGACATCTCCTCATCCTCCCTCCTTAGCCAAGTCCAGCATACCCCAACCCGTGGAAAAAACATACTCGACCTGGTCTTTACGTCCAACCCCACCCTTGTCAAGTCCTCTGTCAGCATCCCAGGTGTGTCCGACCACGACATCGTCTGTACCGACTTCAACACCAAGCCGCTAGTCACCTGCCAGAAAGCACGCAGATGAAGAAGGATATGGACGAGGTGCGCACACCATGGAAGAGGAACACAGAGCGGGGAAAGATGTGAACACCCTGTGGACTACGTTCAAAACCCGCCGCGCTGACTCCATAGATCGAAGCGTCCCCTCCTTCATGCTGAAACAGTCTTCTTCCCTACCATGGCTGACAGCGCCCCTTCGGAAGCTGCTGAAGCGTAAGAAGAGACTTTTCAAGCGTGCAAGAGCTCGCAAGGACTGTTCCCCCTACAGGAAATTCCAGAAGTACTGCAGAGACGAGCTACGGCGTGCAGAGTGGCAGTACATAAATAACACCATTAGGGAGGGACTCGACCAGAATAACACCAAGCCATTCTGGCGCTACATCAAGTCCAGGAAGCAGGACTCTACAGGAGTTGCCCCGCTGAAGGAGAAGGGACAGCTACACAGCGACAGTCAAACCAAAGCCGACATCTTACTGTGCCAATTCAAGTCAGTCTTCACCAAGACTACCACTACCACACTACCCAACCTAAAACCTCCTCCCACCCACGTACAGCCTATTACAGTTTCCGCCCTGGTTTGGTCAAGCTGCTACGCGACCTCAAGGTTAACAAGGCCCCCGGACCAGACAACTTACCCAACATCGTCTTGAAGACCCTCGCCGACAGCATTGCCCCCTCCCTGACACTCATTTTCCAAGCCTCGCTCGACTCCGGACACCTACCGCAGGATTGGCTCGGAGCCAATGTCACCTGCGCATTCAAGAAGGGCGATCGTCATCCCCCGGCAACTATAGACCCATCTCTCTCACTTCAGTTCCCTGTAAGATCTTGGAACACATAGTATGCCGCCACATCCTGAACTACCTTGACTCCCACCAAATCTTGACCTCTCTCAACCACGGCTTCCGAGCTGGCTACTCTACGGAAACCCAGCTCCTGACCACAACACAAGATCTCCTGTCTTCATACGACCGTGGAAGGCAGGTTGACATGGCGATCTTGGACTTCTCCAAGGCCTTTGACACCGTTCCCCATGACTGACTACTCCATAAGCTGTCCAGCTATGGCATCACTGGCCCCATCCATTCCTGGCTGAAGTGCGTTCTTACGGAACGCACCATGCAGGTTGTGGTTGAGGGCACCTCATCGAAATCTACGACAGTAGACTCTGGGGTCCCGCAGGGCACCGTGTTAGGCCCACTCTTGTTCCTGTGCCATATCAACGACCTCCCGGAGGCTGTCAATTCCCAAGTGCACCTCTTTGCAGATGACTGCCTCATCTACAGGGAGATCAACGACTTCAGTGACCACCTCACCAAGAGGACCTGAAGAGTCTGGAACAGTGGGCAGAGCGATGGGGCATGCGTTTCAACGCCACGAAATGCTACGTCATGAGCCTGGCGCGGAGCCCTGCAACCTCCTTCTTCTACTCCCTCGGAAGCACAATTCTCAAACAAGTTTCCACCAACCCCTAATTGGGTCTTCAATTCTCTGCACATCTTTCGTGGTCAACCCACATCAACTACATTACAAAGAAAGCCAATTGTACTCTCGGCTTCCTACGCCGTAACCTAAGACACTGCCCCACAGCCTGCAAACGCAACGCCTTCCTCGCCTTAGTCAGACCCCTGTTGGAGTATGGAGCAATCATCTGGAACCCGTACGAGAAACAGGAAATCGACAAGCTGGAGCGTATACAGCGAATGGCAGTACGCTTCATTGCAAAAGACTACAAATCTAGAAAACCTGGCTTTGTAACGGGCCTCCTGAGGAAACTTGAGCTCCCTACCCTTCAGGAACGACGCGAGAGCCTGCGGCTGACCTTCTTTTACAGGGTGGTTGAGGGGCTGGTGCCAGCAATCCCTCCTGAGCAGTTCCTTGTGCCTCAACAACCTGACCGACGCATCCACCCTCCGCCAAGAAGAGCAGACTTTGTAGTTAAAAATCCAGTGGAGAACTACACACGCAACGACAGGTGCTACAAAGTTCCAAACTGCAGCACAGAGCAGTATAAACATTCATTTTTTCCCAAGAACAGTCATCAGGTGGAACCAACTGAACAACAGTGTTGTGCACTCAGGTAGTACTGAGGCCTTCAAGCAGGCGGTGGCCAAAGTCCAACGCCACAAACATTTTTTTGCTGCGCACCCCACCCGTTGCGTCAACGCCAGATTCCTGGATGTAGCAACGAAATCAAACAGATACAGATACAACAGAGTTCAGCCGTACCAGTTTGAACCTACAGCTCCTTGTAGACTGCCACCTCCCTCGCCACCAGACGCTTGTGTTTCTTTCCAGGCAGTTCGACATTTTACAGGTTGACCATATTATGTACATGCACACACATACGCACGACACAGATAGTACATGATATACACATGCACATACATACATCTGTTCACACACACACACACACACGCACGCACGCACGCACGCACGCACGCACGCACGCACGCACGCACACACACACACACACACACACACACACACACACACACACACACACACACATTTTACCGTAGTATATAAATAACTTTAAAATGATTATGTGATAAACCACATTTTCCTTCAGTTGTTTAGATCTATCAGATAATGCCTTTTCCTTTGAATAGGAGTTTGTCAGCTACTGCATCATCACACTAATTCTCTTCCCTGCTGTGGAAATCTTTTCAATAGCTGTTTAATTTCAGCCCCCCCCCCCCCCCCCCCCCCCCCCCCCCCCCCCCACACACACACACACCTTTTTTTTCTACATTTCTCATTTTCAATCTCACTCTCTCCACTTAAATTCTGAAGTTCTACAATGACAATTAGAATCTGAGGGGTCTTTTACAATATATTGCAGTCAAAGATTCTGGCTGTTATTGTAAAAACTGATGCGTGACGTGCCGTACATAAGATCTAAGCTGCAGATCTAAGCTCATTATTCTTTTACTGACCAGGGCACTTTATAGCATACAGACATACCACACCTGCATATATCTTAAAATGCACACTAAGTCACCATCCTGTATCCAAATACTGATAAATAATTCACTTACTAAAGCATATGGTTGTTGGGCGGAAACTTGAACTTGCAGGGGTGCCTGATATTCAGCAATGTCCTGAAAAATAAAAACCCAAACTATTATTCACTGGAGTCCAACAAGTTGTTATTTGTGGACATGGACACTTTATTGTTAATAAGAATCGTAACTTCAGTTTTGTTGGAAACAGTAACAGCAGGGGAAAAAAATCAATCACAAACATGCAACAGTTTCAGTGGCAGCAGGCAGTGTGACTGACTGACTGCCACTATGACAGTAACAATGTATGTTTCAGTTTGATGCCAACGCTCAACAAAAACCAACAACTATCTTTACAACCAACCACACACTGAGAATGAAATGAAACACAAAAAAGATCAACCACCCATTCCACAAACCTTACCTTCTTTACGTCTCTGAGTTTGGCTCTCTTGCTCCTGACAGAATCTGTGTCACTGTTGCGCTTTAGGCTTGCACTTGCAGCTGGCGAATGGACAGAGAGTGCTTTAATACATTTTTCTGTTATAATAGTTGGCACAGCATCCTCTTTCAGCTGTCTTCGGACCCGAATTCCAGCTTCCACCTTTACCTTTCAGGTGTGTTGGTCTTGGAAACTGTGCTCTTCGAAGTGACAACAGCAAATGCCATGATAACTGTCCTGAAGAACAAAATCTTTCCTCGTTGTGGTGACAAAATGTACCCACAATCGCCTAAACTGGCTGGAAGCACCTGTAAAAGCATGAACGCTTACTCTTTGCTTATTTCCTGATGAAATTCCGCAGCCAGGCACAGCACACATTCGCCCCACCTCACTTCAGCCGAACACGAAGAGCGACTTGGCTTTTCGATGTCATCAATCGGGAAACCCCCCTTTTATCGAAATCGAGGCTCTCGTTCCTGTTTCAGCCTCTCGCTTTCCCAATCCGCAGGAAATGCTGCTCTCACTGCAAGATGAGAGCACAGGCGGCTGAGTCGGGGCTGGGTTTCGCAATACGACCACATACCCAAACCGTGTATTTGGTCAAAACAGATTTGTAAAAATAAATGAGAACCCCTTTAAGGTATTCGGCAGAGTCCTTAAAATACTTTTTAAAATGTGTTAACTCGTATCCGACATTAATGACGCACTGTGGCGTCATTAAGAAATTTTTACGTCAAGCATTTCTCCACCCCCCTCCACCCCATCCCACCCCACCCTTCACTGTCACTCAGTTCCATTTTTCTCTTCTGTTCTTTTTCTTCTTTTTTTCCCTCTCACCAGAAGCCTACTTCCTGTTTTTGATTCCGACATTATTCAGGTCTGTTCAGTTTTTGTTTCCTTCTTCTTTTACCATGCCACTTCCTCTGTCTGGTTTTAACCTTGAGTGAGGATGGATGAAATCACCTGTGGCGGTAACACCAGGCTTTTTCAGCCTTTATGCAGTGACAGATAAGAAAGTGATCTAAACCACAGAATGAAATAGTCAACGTGTATTCGAATCTAATGGACTGGGACAAGCTTTTGGAGACTTAGTCTGGCACTCTGTAAGCTGCTGTCAACAAAATGTGCAGATTTTCATGGAACCCGACTCGGAGAAAACATATATTTGGACATAAGCCCCTGAAATTCTTTATATACTTGGCATAGATCAATTCTGTTAATCGTAAGATGCAAGAAACCAAACCATCACAGAACGGTGCTCAGAATACTGATTCTAGTAGACCCCAGTCACAAACCGACGTCAGATCTCAGGTTACAGTCGATGATAATGCAATGGGAGGAAATCTGTCAAGGGGTGGATGCAATCCTAGACGTCGTTCGTCAGGTTCAAGCGGTGACCGCTATGTCGGAGTCCAACAGCCCGATGAAACGCAGGTAAACATGTTGCTTGTTCTTTGTCAGTGTAGCCAGTTCATTAGAATAAGTATAGGTGGCGACTGCTTTTCAAGACTGTTTGCTCCGTGTGGAATAGACTGCATGGAGAGAATCGAAGCAGCTGCCTCTGTTTGTCTCTCCGTCTGTCCGTCTGTTTGTCTGTCTGTCTGTCTGTCTGTCTGTCTGCCAGTCTGTCTGTCTCTCTCTCTCTCTCTCTCTCTCTCTCTCTCTCTCTCTCTCGCTCCACACACACACACACACACACACACACACACACACACACACACACACACACACACACACATGTGCATGCGCATCGAAGCAGCTCTCTTTCTCAGTGTGTCTTGTTTGTCTATTTGTTTGTCTGTCTGTCTGTCTGCTTCTATCTCTCTTTCTCTCTCTCTCTCTTTCACTCCACAAACACGCACACACATACACGTGCGCTCTCTCCTCTCTCTCTCTCTTCTCTCTCTCTCTCTCTCTCTCTCTCTCTCTCTCTCTCTCTCTCTCTCACACAC
>CM031598.1:7271072-7291589 GCA_018398815.1 Conus ventricosus
CTTCGTGAGTCGTAGGATAATAACTCCCTTCATCAATGAAAATGACCTTAGCACCAAACAACCCAGACGAAGTCGGTACAACACAGAGTGAAAATAACAAGTTTGGCAAAAGTCATTGGGAAAATTTGTAGCTGCCTTTCCAGCTGTTAAAATCATGACCATGACTTCTCAACAATTTACTGCAGATAAGGCCAGAGTTGACAGTTCGTGATTGTGGGGGGTTATGTTTTACCACGCCCAATTCTGTTTAAACAAAATCACACAGTGGATAGACCATGTGGCTGATGCATGCACTGAAGATTCACATTATGTGATAATATCTGGTGTAAGATGCGAGTGTGTCAGGCTGGGTATATATGCTACGTGCACTGGTGAAAACTCTGACCAGAATAAGTAAAGCGCCATGTAAATGATATAGAGCAGAAAAAATGTTTTGTTTGCATTGCCGATTCCAAATACAGCCAGCTGAGCAGCAAAACTGTCATGTCTGAAAGAACGACACAGTTACAGCGGCATGTATAAGCTGAAGTCATGCTGATACCAGTCTCTTAGAGGCTGTGCAACGTATCATCGTGCACCCGTAAGAGTATCTATCTGTTGCTCGAAATTCTGCAATTCGTAACACGGCGCTTATGATCTGTCAGTCATGATAGCAGTACGGGCGTCAAGCAACACAAGGGAAGCCCGACACTGGCTGTCCTCTTTGCTTCCAGACTCAGCCGGCAGTATGTGGAGCACTGGCCTGGTACCTTGCCACAAGCTGCTGATTCTTTTTCATTCAATAGGGCTGGTTTTAATTAAATTGTATGCCTTTCCACCTCTCAGCACCATCGCCAATACAATATAAAAAAAGTAGTGAAACAAAAGTCCTGAAAGTCCGATAGTGGTGCCTCGCTGGTGAACATGGCAGTGTTGGCCAATTCTGAAATCATTGTTTGTGAGAGAGCGAGTTCCAGTCCCAGACAGGACGCTCTAGAGGAACATCAGGCCCAAGGAAACAAAGAACATTCGAAGTTTTTATCTCTTTTGTTTTCAGTGAGTTATAAGGTATGGTAAGGGCAAAGCAGTTACATGCGGGCTGTCGGTATTTTTACCTTTGTATGAAGGAATATCAATGGGCGTTAATGAATTTCGTATTGTTTGGGGCATTTTCTAACGAAAGACCATCACCTCCAAAATGCTCAGATACTTGGGATGATAACGAAGTTTTGGGATTACTGAAATTGTTTTCATGAAATATTTTCATTGTATTTAATAAAAGACCTGACATTTGAAATGTGGATGGTGCTGGCTTTGATACAGGGGTAAGAGAGGACAGGCTGTTTATGTTCTAAAGGTAGTGTTATAAAGGCAGACGTTACGGCAGACTAAATGTACCTGTTCTCTTTTCAGGAAAACTTTCAACGAAGTCTAATTGAGAAAACAAATAATTAAACAAAACCCAGCGCTATGCCTAGTTAACTATTTTCATGCTTATGTACATAGACCAAAGGAAGAGCGGAATTCAAGCCAACTTCTTAATTTTTTCCCCTCGCATTCCTCTTTAAACATTTCATACGTCAAGAATATCATAACATATTCAGTAAATGCACATAGAGCGTTAGGGCAAAACGTAAAAACAATACAACGATGATCTCATATATACAAGTGTGACGAACTGAACTACAGTATAAACATCAATTATATTGAGTATTTTATTTAAAACGGACGTCTGAGACTGAGAGGGTATTTGTTTTTTTAAGAATCAATAATAAAAACTAGGGATTAAGAAGAACTAAAACAAACAAACAACAATCAACAAAACAGGAACGACAATCCAACATACGCAAATGTGTGGGAGGAGGTAGAGTAGGTGGGAATAGCACAACGTTATAGAAATGTACAAGATCCTCTAATTTTGTACATGAATGTTTCCATATTTCTATCATTTTCGTCCTGGCAACTCAAAAAATATCATTGAAACTGTAACCACAGGGCTTAGGATGTTTCAGTGGAAAGACAGTGTGAAGTTTGAGTCATTACTTGCAAAACATGTGTAAAAGCGTTTTGTTGTGGAAATGATATAGTATTGGTAACTGGTTATTAAAAGACTAAGTTGCTATCGCATTTCTGAATACGTTAAACTGCGTAAATCTGAGCGGTCCAACACTTCGGTGGGGTCGACGACTGTTGGAGGTGGAAAGTACAAAGTAAAAGACACGCTCATAGTGTAGGCAAACGCCAATCACCATTGCACATCGGCTTAACAAGCCAAGTTCATTAACTAACACGGCAAGGATGGTGAAGCAGTGTCAGAGACGTCCATTTTCCAAATTCTAGGAAAGCTGTTGCAAAGAATTGGAATGTACATGCGTAACTGGTTTCTGTGAAAATGAATTTGATGATTGAATTAGTTCTGGAAGATTGTAGCGTCAACATGATCACCCATTGTCCATGTTTGTGGAAGATAGATACACGTTATATTGGTCCATCTGCACTCGCACTATGGTTAAAAGTATTTTCAATGTGAAGGTTGTGAGATTGCATTAAGTTTTCCACATGCAGAGCGTCAATACGATTCCTGATGACAACTGGCTACTGTAAATATTGAGGAATCTTAAATCAACAGGGAACATAGCGTCTCATAATCGAACAATAGGTCATTCTTATTTCGATGATGAATAATTCTCGCCATTACTCATATGAAAAATGTTGTTCATTAGACATCAATTGTTCCTAGTACATACGTGCCTATCACTGATGCAAGGTCAACACAATACAGCAAGCAAACAAACAAGGAAACATCCCCAAAAGGGATCCCCAACTTGCTATATACCCTTATCTGAGCAGTGTTCAGCCTGTCCTAGAATAAGGTCAATGTGGTCAACTGCCAATACTCAGTGATTGATCCCAAGGTCCGGAGTTTGTGGCATAACTTGTACTCGTTTCGGGGTGTGAGGTTTTTGTTTTTTTTTTCGTTCTCTGTTCGGTTGTGGTACTGGTAGCCGTTCGGGCGATTTATTTGTTACTCTGTGTTGGACTGGTAGCCGTACTAGGCGATTTATTGTGTACTCTGTGTTGGCATGGTAGCCGTACAGGCGATTTATTGTGTACTCTGTGTTGGCACTGGTAGCCGTACAGGCGATTTATTGTGTACTCTGTGTTGGCACTGGTTAGCCGTACTAGGCGATTTATTGTGTACTCTGTGTTGGCACTGGTAGCCGTGCGAGGCGATTTATTGTGTACTCTGTGTTGGCACTGGTAGCCGTCGAGGCGATTTATTGTGTACTCTGTGTTGGCACTGGTATAGCCGTACTAGGCGATTTATTGTGTACTCTGTGTTGGCACTGGTAGCCGTGCGAGGCGATTTATTGTGTACTCTGTGTTGACACTGGTAGCTGTACTAGGCGATTTATTGTGTACTCGTGTTGACACTGGTAGCTGTACTAGGCGATTTATTGTGTACTCTGTGTTGACACTGGTAGCTGTACTAGGCGATTTATTGTGTACTCTGTGTTGGACACTGGTAGCGTACTAGGCGATTTATTGTGTACTCGTGTTGGCTGTACAGCTAGGCATTATGGTACTCGTGTTGACACGTACTGTTGGCGATTTATTGTGTACTTTGTGTTGGCACTGGTAGCTGTACTAGGCGATTTATTGTGTACTCTGTGTTGGCACTGGTAGCTGTACTAGGCGATTTATTGTGTACTCTGTGTTGGCACTGGTATAGCCGTACTAGGCGATTTATTGTGTACTCCGTGTTGACACTGGTAGCTGTACTAGGCGATTTATTGTGTACTCCGTGTTGACACTGGTAGCTGTACTAGGCGATTTATTGTGTACTCTGTGTTGGCACTGGTATAGCCGTACTAAGCGATTTATTGTGTACTCTGTGTTGACACTGGTAGCTGTACTAGGCGATTTATTGTGTACTCTGTGTTGGCACTGGTAGCTGTACTAGGCGATTTATTGTGTACTCTGTGTTGACACTGGTAGCTGTACTAGGCGATTTATTGTGTACTCTGTGTTGACACTGGTAGCTGTAATAGGCGATTTATTATGTACTCCGTGTTGACACTGGTAGCTGTACTAGGCGATTTATTGCGTACTCTGTGTTGGCACTGGTATAGCCGTACTAAGCGATTTATTGTGTACTATGTGTTGACACTGGTAGCTGTACTAGGCGATTTATTGTGTACTCTGTGTTGGCACTGGTAGCTGTACTAGGCGATTTATTGTGTACTCTGTGTTGACACTGGTAGCTGTACTAGGCGATTTATTGTGTACTCTGTGTTGACACTGGTAGCTGTACTAGGCGATTTATTGTGTACTCTGTGTTGACATTTGTACTTGGCGATTATGTGTCGTAAGTATAATTTGCTTGGAGTTCGGGGCGTGTAATTATACAACATGGCAGCAAGGGTTACTCTAGTTGTTCGTTGATAAGTACTTAATCAAACTAGCCTTACTTAAGGAACTGGACCTTTCATTACAATTGTTTATAACTCCTTAGCTGTCAATCGATTGTAGTAACGGGGAAGGGGACGTGTGATACACATCATTAATGTACCTACCCCGTAAATGGACGCAACATGGACATGCCCATCCCGCAGTGATGGTCTGATGGAAATGCTCCATTGAAAACACGTTCCTATTTCATCTTCATCTACATCATTGCCATGCTGCTCTCTCCGCCTCCTTAGTACACACCCACATCCAGGTTTGTCCCACTGCGGTCCGAGCACCTTCTCTTTATTCATGGTTTGCTGGGCACTCGCTCTCTACGTTGCCCTGGCTCGGCTCCATAACAACGCCCCTCTCCCTTCCCTACAACAGTTTTACAATAATTCTAATCGAACATTCTGATCCTAAAGTAACGCATACTTTATGTTATATGACTTACAAATCTTCGTCTTGCTCCTGAACTGTAAACGCACATTTTTGGACTTTTGTCACGAATGAGATTTTCCTCAACGCTGACCACTTCACCACGCCATGGCAAATGTTTTACAAATGAGATTTTTAAAATAGTTAATTCTTTCGACTTAAGGAAAATGTTTTTGCTCTGTCTATAGACATCAGAACAGCAGCGTGGTTATCTGGTCCAAGACAGAGAGAGCGAGGGTTTCAAGAACACGGCAGAACCGATTGAAAACGAATCACCAAGTTCGATCAGAGTGCTCCCTGAGGTAAGACTTCTGTTTCTAACAAAGGATTTGAATCCTGTCGTCTGGATGACCGTTACACGGCCACACTATCAGTTATTTGTTTATCGTGCATTGGTGATTTTGTAACGTTCTTTTCTGTAAGCAAATGAAGCGGGATGCCTGATTGTTTTTTTGTTTTTGTTTATTTGTTTGTTTTAAACAAGTGTTTTGGGATCTTCAGAGACCCTTCCGTCTTTAGTTTGAGTGTATGTGACAATTGCTGTACTCTACACTCTTTCCTTACATGATGTCTTTTGACTTAGACTTGAGAGTCAGGCTAGCGTTGACACCTGCCGCATTTGTAAAAAAAAAAAAAAACGGACCCCCCCCCCCCCCCCCCCCCAAACAAACAAAAAAACCCAACAAGTTAGCAACATTCCTAAACACTAGTCCAGAAAGTGGACAGCACTCGATTCCAAGATGCCAGTCTTTTCGTATGATTCCAGAATAAGCACAGTTTGGGGGGCGGGGACCTGCCACAGAATTATTTTTAGAAAGAAAAAAAAACACCTCACAATGACTGTCATGATGCATAAAATCCTGGTCTTGTTCTCAGTGAATTGCGTACCGAGCCCTTTGACTTTATCTTTTTTTTCTTTTTTTTAAAATTCATTTTTGATGTTTTCGTTATTGTGACGTTTGGAAATGTTTCCACAATGAGGTTTTCACCGATTTTTTTTTCTCTTTTTTTTTTTGTTGGGAGTCGGGGGGGGGGGGGGGGGGGGGTGTCTTTTGTTGTTCACTTTTAAGGTTTTTGTTATTGTGTGATGTTGACATTTGGAAATGTTTCTCCAGTGAGGTTTTCACCGGCTTTTTTTTTCTTCTATTTTTCGGATTAACCTTGGAAATGGTTTTTAACTCCTTCCACAGCCACTGGAGCAACGGCGAAGCATCGTGGTTCGAAACAGCGAGCAGAAGGCGATTATGAAAGTGACGTTGCAGCGTGGCGAGGGTGTATCGGCCTGTCTAAACATGGTGCACCGCGAAGTAAGCCGCTTCTTTTCTTTCCTTTCCTTTTTTTTTGTAAATAGATAACTTGAATGGATTCCTCTTGCAAGAACGCATACAAGCACGCAATGATTGTTTGTGAACAATCAATGGATAATCTGGGATTTTCGTTTCTCAAGGAACCGAAGCGTTATGTGATATGTCTCTCAGAGAGAGAGAGAGAGAGAGAGAGAGAGAGAGAGAGAGAGAGAGAGAGAGAGAGAGAGAGAGAGAATATGTGGATTTTCGTTTCTCAAATAACTGTAGCAGTATGTGATATGCCTCAGAGAGAGAAAGAGAGAGAGAGAGAGAGAGAGAGAGAGAGAGAGAGAGAGAGAGAGAGAGAGAGGAGAGAGTATGTGTGTATGACTTCATCTGTTTGATAATTTGCTTTGGTGCAGGTGAATATCAACTGCGAGGGAAAGAGAAAAAAAAAACATTGTATGAAAAACTCCAGTTCAGTCAGTTGTGCATTAAAAAACCCCAAACCCTTTTGATTGCTATGGGAGCGCTTTCTTATTGTTGCTCATCTGTTCGTTTTTCCTTTCTGTTTGCTGTGTAGAATGCGTTGGATCACTAAAAACAAAAGTAAGAAACAAAGCAAAACAACTAGAGGTCATTATAATCTGCTTGGCAAGACGAGGCCATGGTACTGATCATCAGAAAGAGGTGATAGTCTTGATCGTCAGATGAGGTGATAGTCTTGATCGTCAGATGAGGTGATAGCCTTGACCGTCAGATGAGGTGATAGTCTTGATCGTCAGATGTTCTGATCGTCAGATGAGGAGACAGTCTTGATCGTCAGATGAGGAGACAGTCCCGGTCGTCAGATGAGGCGGATAGTCTTGATCGTCAGATGAGGCGGGTAGTCTTGATCGTCTGATGAGGTGGATAGTCTTGATCGTCTGATGAGGTGGATAGTCTTGATCGTCTGATGAGGTGGATAGTCTTGATCGTCTGATGAGGTGGATAGTCTTGATCGTCTGATGAGGAGACAGTCCATGTCGTCAGATGGGGAGACAGTCCTGGTCCTCAGACGGGGCGATAGTCTTAATTCGTGGGATGAGGCGGTGGTTCGGTTCTGATCGTCAGATGCGGGGTGATAATCCTGATCGTGAGATTAGGCAAATGTCTTGGTCATGAGATGAGGCAATAGTTTTTATCGCGAGGTAGTGTGACGATTGTGAGATAAGGCGTTGTTTCTGATCGTGAAAAAAGGTGATAAAAGTCTGGCCTTGGAATGATGTAATGTCCAGATCGTGAAAGAAGGTGATAGTTTTGCTCGTGAAATGATGGAATGTCCTGATGGTGACAGAAGGTGATAATTCTGGCCTTGGAATGATGGAATGTTCTGATGGTGACAGAAGGTGATAATTCTGGCCTTGGAATGATGGAATGTCCTGATGGTGACAGAAGGTGATAATTCTGGCCTTGGAATTACGTAATGTCCTGATGGTGACAGAAGGTGATAATTCTGGCCTTGGAATGATGGAATGTCCTGATGGTGACAGAAGGTGATAATTCTGGCCTTGGAATTACGTAATGTCCTGATGGTGACAGAAGGTGATAATTCTGGCCTTGGAATGATGGAATGTCCTGATGGTGACAGAAGGTGATAATTCTGGCCTTGGAGTGATGGAATGTCCTGATGGTGACAGAAGGTGATAATTCTGGCCTTGGAATGATGGAATGTCCTGATGGTGAAAGAAGGTGATAATTCTGGCCTTGGAATGATGGAATGTCCTGATGGTGAAAGAAGGTGAGAGAACAGGAAAACCTTCATTCTGGGCCACTTGCTTCACCACCGAGTTTTTGGGCGAAAGTGGCCTAAAAGCCGCCTTTTCCTGTGGCGGAAGAGAGAGAGAGAGAATCACCGGCAACCCTGACAAAACCCGTTAAGGTCAAGTTGCCCTCAGAACAGACAGACAGACAGACAGACAGAGAAGAGAGAGACAGACAGACAGACAGAGAGGCGCCCATGCACACACTCACACACACTAAGACACACACACACTAACACACACACAGGCACACTAACACCACACACACACCACACACACACACACACACACACTCTTTCTCTTTCTTTCTCTCTCAATTAAATGTCATAAAATCCACACACTTCTTCGTCCTCCTTCCCCTCCCAATCTCCTCCCCCCTCCCACCGACCTGGGGCTGACACTGATCACTTAATTGTACGGCTCGCGGCCTTCGTTTACACAGCGATGGCTAGGCGCTCTGGCGGGTTCGTGCGGGGGACACTAGCTGCGAAGACCACGCGGCGTCGATAACCTGTTGACGAGACAGATTGCCAGTGTTGTGCCATTACTACCATACACAAGCCGACGCCATTTTAAATTCGACCGGTGGGCTGTAAAGACGTTTCAGAGAGAACTTGTGTGTGTTATAAACAGGCGAGTCAGGAAGTGATGTTTCAATGCATTCTGTTCAGTGCTGGATGTGGAACTTTAATTACTAAGAATTGGCTGAAGTGTTGTTATTTTCGCAAGGAAATACTTTCCGATCAACGGTCCGATCTTGTGAAAAAATACTTGTTTATCCATGAGGCCATGGCAAAGTTTTTGACAATGAAATTGGTGGCGAGCCTTGTTCTCCCCTTCAAAAGCCAAAGGAAGCATTTCGTTTTTGTATCCTCAACAATAAACGGAACATCTCTGTTGAAGATCTTGACAAAATATTTGAAAACACAGCTTTGTGAGCGGCCTTCCGATCATTTGATGAATACCAAAACCTTTGGAAACTGTTCAAGAAATGACCCCCATCTTACACCGGGCTTGTTACTCAGTGTAAGATGACAGAAAGGTAATCTCTTTCTAGGATCTTTTTTTAGGCATGGGCTTTCAGAAAGCAAAGGACAAATTTTGAAACAGTCAAAAACAAAAAACTGGGAGTCTTATCGTGAATGAAGATTGCTGGTTGATCTAACTCGTGCAAGAAGACTAATTGAAGTGTCCATTTTGTTTCTATTCTAATCTCATATTTCCAAACTTCGCGTTTTCTTTCATTGAGTTATACAACAAAACGAATACTCATTCTGAAATACTACATCAACCCCAATCTTTAAGCATTCGGCATGATACACATGACGACATGTTAGAACTGCATGGCAGGAGTAATTGTGCCACTTCCACAGCCTGTTATTTACTACCGCTGGCCTGCATTTTGACAGCAATTGATCCGGCTAGAAAGCACCAAGCAATACTGGGTCAATCAGGCGAGTCGCCTTGAATGACTAGAAGCGCTCGTGCCCGCTGTAGATGACATGACGCTAAAATAGTACCGTTCAAGCATGAACGTCGGGCTTGTTTAGAAGGCAGGGTTGTGATGGCGTTTTAGCAACAGTGCAGCGCGGCTGTACGGCCACTGCAGGCCTACCACTGACGTGGCTCTAAATATTGTAACGAATATGCTTGTTCGGTTTTCAAAAAGAGTAAAGACGTGGCTCTAAATATAGTAACGGATTCATGCATGTACGGTTTGCTGCCTATGACTTTTGCGCCTGTCCTGCTTTGGCTGTTTGACTTGTTTAAAAAACGCAGGTGCGCTTATGGCAAATGGATAACGATTTTTTGTATGTTTTGGAAACAAACTAGATAGGGTTAGGCAGGGCTTAGTTACATCTACCAGTATGGAGAGGAGTAGTGGGTGGCCAGCCATATCTTCATTTATATGCTACCAAAATATACAATGACGGATGTACTTTCTATGGCGATTAGAGCCGCCATATAAGCTTGGCTACTACTATTTACTGCTGTAAACTCTGCCAAAGCAGTTGCAAGTCTGGTTGAGGAAAAGAGGAGACACAGCCAAACTAGGCCAAGTCTTACAAGCATATCTGTTATTGTGTGTTTGTTTGTTTGTGTTTGTTGTTTGTTTGTGTGTGTGTGTGTTGTGTCCTACCCCACGCACGCACGTCCCCCCACCCACCCCAAGCAAGGCACGGCCCCCCACCCCCACCCACGCACGCACGTCCCCCCCCCACCCCACGCACGCACGCCATCCCACCCACCCCTGTGTACACCACACATATCCTACCCCAAGTTGCACCAAGTTCATATTTAAGTTTTTAATTAAGTTTCCCCAAGTTCTTAATTAAGTTTTTAATTAAGTTACTTCATAGTTCCTATAAGTTCTTGATCAAGTAACTTCTAAGTTCTTGATTAAGTCACCTAAGATCATTAATATGTTCATCCTTTAAGTATTCAAAGTTATCTTTATTTGATCATAAAAATTACAAGCTATCGTTTTTATCTTTAATTGTAAGATGTCTAAATATAGTACACACCACGCTTCAAAAAACGCGTCATTGTTGAGGATGTCTTGCTCAGCGTTCTCTGCATAGATCTTAAGGGATGTTCTTACACCCTAAGCAACCGCATTGATTACAATTCTGGTATATGGAAATGTCTTTTTTAGACTCCATGTCTTTATTTTATTGACTTTATCTTTTTATAATACGCCATGATCTATTTTTATAAAAATTTAAAATATTATTGCATATAAATGGATCAAAATGATGCTTTGTTGTTGGCGGTTTTGGCGTGCTGTTGCTTTCTGTATTTAGCGGTTCAGATTTTTTGATAGCTTTTTGTTTATGCTGCCATTGTGTATATATTTTTATAACCGTATACTGCACCCAACAGCAGCACTGGCGCCAAAAATGGCTATTGTTTAAGTTCAATATTCCAGGATGACTTTGGTGCCCTTGTATCACATGGATGTTTTTTATAGCGGGCATTGATTCAACTTGTTTCTGGCGCTGTCGGTGTTATTGTTTTCAATGATTGAATTTATTCTGTAACATTAATGTTTTTTGTTGATTCTCTTGCTAATTTTTTTCCTGCATTACACACGTCCGGATGAGGACACTTTTCCACTGGCCCCCACCTGATTCAGTGTTTTCTGCTGATTTTCTGGATTGGTTATTTCTCCACTGATTCATTGTTTCTGGTTCTGATGATTTTCAGCTCGCTCATTTTGAGGGAAACAAAAATCTATATGATTAAAAGTGCTAATCCCTGATTAATGGCGATAACAATGTTCCAATCTGTAGTTTCAGATTCACATCCTAGAGACTCTATTGACTTGTTAAACTGGATCTGCTTTAATAATACGTAAGATCGTGTTCAGAATCATGGGAAGCAAAACTACTGACTTGTTTAGTGTACAAACTAATAACCGTTTGCCCCACACTTTTCACCATTCTCGACCAAGCTGCGCTTCATACGGTTTTGATACTTTAAAATGTCTTGCGGCGGACATCTGGTGAATCTGTTCTATGTGAATTTGTTCCAAGGAAAAACTGTTTTGTTTTTCCACATTGCTGCCAAAGAATACAGGCCTTTCCTTTTTTGGGCATAATAGCTGGTCATCACTTGGTATTCATAAGTTCAGGCAGGTTAGCCGCCTTGTAGCTGTAGTGTTCATCAATGTTCATGTTTATTTAATTATAATTATTTTTATTTTTATAAAAATGAGCACCGAAAAAAACTGTTTCCAACCTTGTTTACCATTCTCTGCTGTTTTTGGAGGGCTAAGTGTAGGATACTCAATGCTTGGTATAAGATGTTAAGAATTAAACCAGCAGATCTTGGCAAACTAGACTTTGAGGATTCAGCAAAGCTGATTGCTATTGTTGCAGCTTCGTTTGCTACGAAAGATTTTCTAGTTAAGCAAGAATAATTCCGGACAATATAAATATGTAAGAAAAAAAATACATTTATAAAAAAATGGCTTCACTCGCAATAATGATAGGCGGCGCTGTGGTGAATGCGCTTGCTTTTAGCGGAAGTAATTTCGCATTTAGTAAACTGGGGAATGACGGCGAGAGAAAAAGACATAACAAAGCTATGGAGCAACTAGCAGCTGCACAAGACGCCTATGAAAGGCAGAGACTTGAGCAGTTAGATTTTATTAATGACACACTAAAAAGACAGGGGCATGCAGCTTACACATTTAAAAATGTTGATCAAGCAATAAAACAATATTATCTTGTAACAGGCAAACCAATCGAGACATTGCCCCACCAAAATTCAGTGACTTTTATCAACCATTAGAAAAACAAAAGATGCAAGAAATCGCGTTTATTGCCTTTGGTATGACCGTCGTGTATTTTGTTGCACATAATATTGGCTGAATAAAAAATGAACAAAATCTATTATTCGCCCAAAGGATATTGGAAGGGTATCACAGCAATACAAAAGCTAAGCCAAGCGGCGGGGGTCAGTGAACAAACAGCAAAGGAATGGTTATCTAAACAAGAAATTTTGGCAAATTTATTTACCTGCCCTAGACGAATACAGAGACCGCACTTTGTCAATACAACTCCAAACGACACCCATCAAATGGATCTTCTATATTTACCCTCTGATAGGATTAGACGAAAAAGATTTAAGTACGCACTCACAGTCATTGACATGGCTTCAAGATACAAAGATGCAGAACCATTAACACAAAAGAGTGCTTCTGCTGTTGCTGTTGCCATACAACTGATATACCAACGAGGCCGCTAACTTTATCCCCACATGATTCAAGTGATGATGGAAAAGATTTAAAGGCCAAGTGAATCAATTATTGTTAAAACACAGAGTTACTATTAGAAGAGGCATTCCGGAGTTCACAGATCACAGGCTTTAGTTGAAACTTTAACAAACAGTTAGCCGAAAGACTTTTCTCCTACCAGTATCACAGAGAGCTGATTGACAATTCTCGCAACACAGAATGGGTTAGAAGACTGCCCTCAGTTTTGCGCGCAATGAATAATGAAGAATTTAAAGGGCTAAACCAGTACAAGCAATCAAAAGAAAAACAATAAATGTTGTTGAAGGAGAGTCTTCATCCGGCAAACTATTACCGTTTGGTTTAAAGTAAGGTACCTTTATTTACCGGGGGGAAACAGAAGGGGACACTCGCATCAGGGCAACCGATCCAATTTGGAGTGTTGACCCGTACGAAATAAAAAGAATTGTAAAAATGAATCCGCCCGTGTATTATTTACGAGAAACTGACACAACAAAACAACCAGCTCCTCAAAGATCTTTTGTGAAAGAAGAACTGCAGATAATTCCGCCAGACACAGTTCCGCTTTAATTAATTTACGGTTCTCCAGTGCCCAATTGCATATGAAAACTCTGGATTACCAAACACCCGTTTTGTGTTTGTTCTATCTAATGATTTCTTTGTTACAACTGTTGTGTTGATCTCATGTAGATTAGATCGCAGTTTTACGTTGTCATGATGAAAAGTCTTATTGCCAAACAATGCTTCTTTATAGTTGCCATGCGATATGTTTGACTGCACAACGCTGCGAGATATTCCCTTTGCTTTCTTAAAGATTTTCTCCTGGCTCGAAATACTGTACATTTTCGATCTTAACCCCACATCTACTGGTCAACCTGGATCACCTTTCCAGATAATTCATCCTTCATCTTTCCTAAAACCTCTTATTAGTTTTTGCAATGCATAGGCGGTATCTTAGGTTAAATAGATGTGTCGTTCCATCCTGCACGCCCTTTAGCTACTTCGGTTTCCATGTCTTTATAGATGTTTCAGTAGGGTTATCTATATCAAAAACTATTCTGTATCTGTGTAAAGCACTCTGGGTCTCTGGATTCGAGGGCTTAATGTAGTCATAAAGAAACTCAACATCAAAAGCTTGATAATTCTAAAACAGTAAAACCAATAAATTCAGGTTTGTCCAATTTGACTTTCTTTTTTTTCAATAATTATGCCAAAAAAGGTGATCATGAATTATTCTGAAGTCCTGATTATTGGTTTGAAGTCAGCTTATTTGCTTCGTTCTCTCTGGTGACTATCTGCATCTTTGCGCTTGTGCGGATCTCCATAGTCTTTCCGACAGCTGTTGTTCATCAGCTTGAAAAAGTCTTTTTTGAAGTTCTGTGGATTTAGTTCTAAGATCTATTGTTCTTCTTGATGTATGGTTTCATGAATCTGTTCTTGAACAAATGGAAATTATGCGATGAAATGCTGTCAAACTTCTACCTGTATTAATTAAATTGTAGAAGCCTGTAATGACTGTCTTTATTTTTTTTGCATCGAAGATTAGGCTCAAGTTAGGCGGGGGCGGACTCTCTTGGATCCGTCTTTTGACTTTCTGCTGCTAATGGTTAGTCATTATGCAGGTCATGGAGTTATGAGGTTTTTCTAAGTCAAACTTCTAGAATGAAAACGCTGTGATCAGGCGTGTAAACCTGACCTAACCACTTTAATGCCTTTTGAATATTATCGGATCACCGCATGTGTACATTTTAAAGTTGCGTAATGGAAGGGATTGCGCCATAGCCACCTCATACGATTGGTTGCTCTAAATACATAAAGATAGTTAGACCCTTTTACTGGATCATAGCGTCCAAGGTATGTTTGTTGTTTGCTGTTACTGTAATGATGCGGACGCCTACTATTCCTCCACGCAATCCGTTTTCAATCATCCCTGGATCATTGGTAGGTCAGACAATATAAATCATTCTGTATTACTGTAAACTTTAAGATAGCGTCCCAACTCATCACGGGCGCAGAAATATAATGCGCAGGATCCAGATATAATGTATCTTGCAGGTCTTTCTATAATTTCTAAAATTTCGCCAACAATCATACTTCAGCCATCAAGTAGAGTCCTGATAGTCTCCCATCGTTTTATCCAATACTTTTTTTGCCAAGCATCTTGTGCATGTGGTAATCGGTGTCGCTTGATGTCACTTTCCTTATAGATAGAAATGAACTGCGCCTTTAGGCGGGAAGTGTTCTTCGTCAAAACCTTTCCATCTGTTCAGGAATTCATAAGGGTAAACACCCTTTCCTAACAAAGAGTTGAGTCAAAATATTTTTCGTTATTGGCAGGACCTTTTTGGACATAGCCCAGCGCCTATTAATGAGCCCATCATGTGTGGCATAGTGTCGTAGAAAGACATGTTATTAAAAGTGATACACATGTTACTTTTCTGATGGATGTGCAATGCATGACACCATGAAGGCATCGTCCACTGCTTTCATTATAAGATGAGGTCGTAACTCGAAGTTGTGAAAGAAGTTGGGCTGCATTCCATGTCTTTGGTTAAAACTTTAGTTGAAGATTGGCATGACTGTGCGTGCTCCTCTGAACTTTCCACTAATGTGATCATGGTCTCTTACGTTGGATTCGCTGCGTCTGATGAGAGGCCGATAAACCACAAATCAACAATGTGGGCTGAGTCATTACTGTTGTGGTCTTCAGGTGTTCATTGCTTTCAGATAAAGTTTAGTATTATTAGAACAGTAATTACGAAATTTCTGTCATGCGTTCTAAGAAGGATTTTGCCTAGCATTGGCCCTCTATATAATTCTGGCTGTGTTTGAACGCCATCGACCTGGACATACGTCGAAGCCAAATGAACAAATTGATGATTACTCATTAGACTGATTTTCGAAGTTTTTTTGTGGTGCTGCCCTTCATAAGGAACAATAAGCGACTCGAAGTCTGCGTAAACTTACGTATGGAGATTTTTGCATCCGTTTCCAGTTCTTTAAAACTAAACTTTAGATCCGGGTGGTGGTATATATAGTTCTGTAATTACAGACTACAGAACTTTTACAATGTTTTTATGTTCGGCTCGCGCTTGAACAGATGGCATTCTTGTTATACATTTTCTACAGAATTCTTGTTTCCATGGTTCTTTTGAAGTAAGCTGCATTAGTCTACTCTTGTTCGTATTAATGTGTAATTGCGGTAGCCCGCTGGTGAATGCATCAGACAGTAAGTCAACAAGGCTTTTGTCTGGTCGCCAATCGTTGGACTGTTCTTGGACACTTTAATCGGTGTAGATTTGTTTTTTCCTCATCCCATGTGTATTCTTTAACAGTTAGTGGTGTTGTTTTGTTCTGCAAACTGTATCAATTGGTCTACACTAACAGGAAAGGATATTCATTGAAGTTAAGATCTTTGGCGATATTGCCGATTGTTAGTCACTCTTCTGGCGTGTTCGCGGGCATTATGCTGCCTTGCATGAACGCACCACATGAAACATTTGTTGTCGGAAATTTTTATGTTTAAAACTGCTCTCTTTAATAAAAAATAAACCATCTCTCGGGGTAGCGGAATGTAAACCCTTGCCTACATTCGTGCAATACTTAGCCTGTTTTAATATAATCTCTAAGACTTCGCCATCAGTCCAACCAGAGCTCTCATTTTAGCTTCTTCGCGGCAGGGTCAAACTGTGTAAGAAGTTCGTCTGCCAACGGGTGTTAAGTCGTTATGAGAAAGAAATAGTCTGGGGTGTAGTTGAGCCCAGGACTTCTAGATTTTTCTTATTTTATTGTTATTAGTCGATTTAAAACAGCTAACATTACTTTAACTGGCGGGTCTATTGTTAGTATTGCCTGGTTATGAGAAATTAGCATGACAATAACAATGCCTGTACGTTTGTTGGGTCAATGTCTTAAATCAATATCATTCAGTGCTCCTTGATAAACGCTCTCTCTCGAGGCATTCCTTCAAAAAAAATTTGTCTTTGTCCTCATATATCTTAGCCATGCTGTCTTTCTTTTCTAAGCCAACATATTTATTTAAAATTAAAAAAATTATTATTAATCAGATATCAATATCAACGGTCTTTTTGCGCTTGGACTAATAATACGAAAGTATAAACACCTTGGGCGTGGTTACTGTGGAAGTGTTTGGAACAGCAGATTTAATGTATCGTTTACTTTTTTAAGCATTCCTTTTTTTATCTGCTCGGAGTCTGGCTGTTGAGAAAAAGTTGTCCCTCGCCTTTCTTTGAGATCAAGCTTTTGTCTTTTGTAGTCGTCAAAATCGGCTGTAACGACTAAATTCTTCTCCGTGATGTTTGAGTCAGCTAGTGTTTTATTTATTGTCAGTTTGAAACGAGCCTAAGTTTAGCTGTTATTAGTTGAACCATAGCTGTTGCTTTTGGAGTTTAGTTTTTTTTTTTTTGCTAGCAGCTACTACAGCTATGAACACAGGCCAAGTAGTAAAGACAAACACACCTAGAGGTAAAGCTGCGGGTGCGCCTATGCCGTTGCTAAGAGACCAACACTTGTCCTGCTGATTGTGCACATATGTTGATGCTCAGTATTAACATATGTAACAGCATTAAAGGCAGAAGAATTTCCTTCGTTGGTTTTGCTGTATTTTGAAAGGTCTTGTCTAGTACTTTGCCTGCATTTGTGTAATGTGGTTATTCTGAAGGTTTTTTTGTTAGGGCTTTCTACTTTTCTCTTCTGTTGGCGGCGCTGTGCACATTTGGATAAACCTGTTCGGACATGCTTTTTTTATAAAATGAAAAAATAATTTAGTATACTACAGTTTTCCTAATCTGTTAGCTTCAATATCAAGCCTGCGCATCATATAATAAAAAAACAAATGTTAATTATGTGGTGTATCGGCTTCTTCTTCTTTATCAATTTGACATGTTTATTAGTCTCTCACAAGTTCTTCCCGCCTTCCATGTAACCGCTTATCCTCTGTGGACCTTAGGTCAATCATAAACGTATTTTGTTGTTAAATAATCATCAAGTCTTACACTGTGGATGGTGTAGATCTTTAGCCAACAAGGTAAACTGTTGGATTTCTACACTCCCACATCATCCGTTTTCTTATTTCATCAAAATGTGATAAGGTTTAAGCCCCGCTTGATAGATTTGGTTAGGACTGCACCTCAATCGAACTTGTACTTTCGTTATTTTTGGATTAAATATACTTTTCTCTTCCTCTTTTGAATGGTTCTTCATCTTCACACAGCTATAAATACCTTTAGCGATCTTGCTGAGACGCTAACCTAATATTCCTTATAGTGTATGCACTGCCTTCTAGGATATGTTGTATGTGAATCACTCTTTCGTAATATATTGCTATATGGGATGAGATTGGTGCTCAATTGCCATGCTTAATTAGGGTTGTAACAAACGTCAACTTATCGGTGATGTCAGAAATGCTGTACTTTGCTTCGGTGTTCTGTTGATCTGAGAAAACGTTTGTATTCGTTATAGTTAGTTCCTATGACATTCTGTCTTTTAAGTCCTTGATAATTTTGGGCTGCGCTTTTAACAACTCAAAATCTAAGGGGAATATACGGAAATGCGATTTTCAAACGCAAAATTACAGCCACATACTTTTTGCCGTCTTTCGTATCTGCGGACACCTATTCTATGTTTTAGTGCTTCTATTTTCTATTCCTGAAACGCATAGTCAGCCCTTCTTCGCGGTTAAGCCTTAGATCTGAATAGGTTAAAAATATGTCTGTCATTGGTAAGAATAATATTCTTGCCCATCAAGTTTTTAGAAATTTTTTTAAACGATGCCCGCCCAGATTCTGGACAACTGTCCTGTTTGGGTTGTTGTTGAATCGAGCGCTATTTGAAGTACGACGCCGCAGAGCCTGGACAATCACTCATTTGCTCCTAGGTCTGAAATTTGACAGTAAGAATTGATCCGCATCAATAGGTAGTTGTATTATTTGCGTACAGTTATAGTCCGCTTATTTATGTTTTTTTTCCTTCACGCCAAGGGGTCTTTCTGTCTTCTATGCGGGTCAAGAAGTCGAGCCTGTGCTTGTGACATTTTTATGAAGCAAAATAAAAATTTAATTATTTAAAAAAACATGGCAGGAATTGAAGAGGAAGAAGATTATGATGTTTTTGAATCCTGGAGACGACATGAGTTGATATGATCCCTTTAACACGGCATCGCTCTCAATGCTCTCATTGCAGCGTGAATTAACAGCAAGTACGGTCGAAGCATTTTACAAAAGTTTAGGCAAGAACCTCCCGAATGTTTAGGACCCAAATGTATTTTGATTATAAGATGGTAATTTGTCTGTAAAAACCGAACAAGGGCAACTTGTTCGCTTACAAACTAAACCCGCCAGCAAAGTGTTTAGCCAAGAGTAACAATTATACAAAGTCTCAGTGTGAAGATCAAAATCGCCTTGGCCTTGTATAGGACCGAAAATTAGATAGGGTTGCAGTTGCTAACTTCAAAACACGCTGCAGGTAACTACCAACAGCTAACCAATACAAATCTTGGAAATTAAAGAATTAAATCAATCGGCTGATGAAATTATAAATGCAATTGAAGCAGAACCAGTTTTTTCGATGAAACAGCGTTAAAGACTATTCACGACTCACCGCTACCATGCGAGAAATAGCTGCCCTTGATCCATGCTGTAAGAAAACCATCAGAGGCGAATTAACAAACAATTAGCAAAACTAGGTGAACTAGATGGGCATTTAAGAAGAGAAAAAAGAAAAATCGATTTTTTTTTTTTTTAAGGCTGATGACGCCGACTTAGGGCATGATATTAAAAGAAGAATAAACCATAGACTAATAGATCTTGAAACAATGTAAGATCAGCAAGACTAGATGTGCTAACTACAAACGAGGCCAATTACGAACTCAAGTGAAGTAGAATAAGTGAATAACTATCTGAAAATTTTATATGAAGACACAACGATAGCAGACGTATAAAAAACGCTGGTTAGTGAGCAAGGAGTCACTTAGTAAGCGTTTTAACAGCTTAGATTTGCTATAAGTACACGAGTAATGGCTATTACAGGCGGGGTGTAGGACCCTATAAGTCCAGTACCCCACCGCCATCGCCTCCACCTGATAAATTCATCGGGTAAATAAACAGCTTGATCATCTTGCACAAGTTTATTAAAATATTTAGCTGGTAAAGCCGTGGACGCTTTACAGGAATTTGGGGAGTATTGTCAGCTGGTTTTGCTACGCAAGCAAGTAGTTGGCTTTATGGCGAGCACTTTTGGACATTAGTTCTTGTAATAGTTGGGTTACGATTTAGTAAGATAAAGACAGTAATCCTATGCCAGTTATTCCAAGAACAAGCGCTGTCTTTTATAATTCTTGGTCATCGCGAACAGAGTCCGCGAGCTTTGTGAGTCTTCAATGACTTGGGGGTTTGGTCTTCGGGAATTTGATGACTTATTCTTGGGCGTTCTTTTTTTGTTTGTAATATCTGGCTCAGAATTTATGTCGTTTTTCCCAACCCTTCTGTTCATAGCATGCTATAAGAATTTCATTATTTATAGTTTATTTTGTAACCTATTCTGGAGTCTGAGGTCAGAAGGCAGCATGTATAAACCAGTGCCAAACAGCAAAGTCTACTTTCGTTCTTGCTATTGTAAAATAATGTTGGTACCTGTTGAATACTTGAAGTAAAATCAAAACTGTAGAATTAATGGGCGTCCTCTAATATTTGACTAAGTATTGTTTTTGTGCATCAATGGCCAGTAGAAAGATCAGTTATGCTCGATCTGCTGTGTGCGAACTAGCATAAACACAAAGTACGTA
>CM031598.1:7294189-7302413 GCA_018398815.1 Conus ventricosus
CGAGTCGTGATAAAACCGGTGTCGATTGCAGTGAGTCATCCTCATCACATCAAGCTTGCTGTAACCGTGCTCAAGTCTTTGTTGCAATAATAGATTGATATACGTTATACAATATGAACGGCATCGCTGCTAGAATCCTGTTACGTCGGCTGCTGACCAGTGATTATAAATATTTCCTGAGAACAAATCTAATATTGGGATTTTTTTTTTTTTTTTTTTTTGTATACACCCACTGCGTGCTTTGACAAACAAACAAAGAAACCTGAAAATAGAAATGTGTACTGATGGATAGCGATATTTCTGTGTGTTGGCGGTGCATGCCAGTTTTTGATGTGCGTCAACTGTTGTTGTTGTTTTGTCTTTGTTGCTTTTTCATAGTGTGCTTGTTTCTTTGATTGTTGATTTGTTTGTTTTTAACGAGACTTTCTTTGATCTGCCTTTTACAGTTCAAATTATGCTCACGATTCTGACATATCTATGTGGTGTGTGTTTGAATTTTTGGATTTTTTCCCCCCGCAGCTGAAATAAAGAGTGCACCTTGGCTTTGTTTATCAACACGCGCATGTGTTGTACATGTGCGTGTGTGTGTGTGTGTGTGTGTGTGTGTGTGTGTGTGTGTGTTGGCATAGATTGTTAGTCAGATAGGTAAATAGGACAGACAGACCGGCTGATAGATTGATTCATTGATAGAAAGATCGATAGATAAATAGATCGGGATTATTCTCTGGCACAGGGTAAAATTTACGGGCCAAAATGATGACCGTGTATACATTCAATATTGAGTAAATAACGAAAACAAGAATAAAACGAACTTCTTGCTTGTGCTTCGAATGTCATCGACTTGTGATCAGCCATACTGAAACAGCTTGTATGTAGTAGCAAGCAAGTGCCTTTGATTCGTCGCCAAGAAAATTCATTTGCAAACTTTTTTATTTTATAAGAAGAAAAAAATACTCTGCTTTTGTTTTTCTTTAATTCCAGAGCATAAGACTCAAATCATCTGGCATATGATAATATTAAAAAGGGAAAAAGAAAGAAAGAAAAAACAAGGTGCAAAGCATATAAAACGTACTCCCAGTTTATCTTGAATACGCGTGAGGTATTCCATAAAGAGGAAGAACCGTTTTGGGCCGTTATAGCCGTTAGTAACGACTATTCTGGTAAACATCGGCCATCATCTGTGATCCATAATGAACATACCTACACATTTTCAGAAAGATCGGCCAAGTACTTTCTGGGTGGGCCGTTATAGCTGTCAGTAACGGCTATAACGGTAAAGTAACACATCGGGCACGATCC
This sequence comes from Conus ventricosus, assembly GCA_018398815.1. Taxonomy (NCBI): domain Eukaryota; kingdom Metazoa; phylum Mollusca; class Gastropoda; order Neogastropoda; family Conidae; genus Conus; species Conus ventricosus. The sequence continues at coordinate 7,295,489 of CM031598.1, forward strand.
GTGACCCATTAATGAACATACCTACAAATTTTCAGAAAGATCGGCCAAGTACTTTCTAAGTTAGTCCATAAAGAAGGAAAATCGTTATGGGCCGTTATGGCCATTAGTGACCCTGTAACGGTAAAATAACACATCGGGCATCAACCATGGCCCATAATGAACATGCCTACAAATTTTCAGAAAGATCGGCCAAGTACTTTCTGAGATATTCTATAAAGAAGAAAACCAGTTATGGGCCGTTATAGCCGTTAGTAACGGCCATAACGGTAAAATAACACATCGGGCATCATCCGTGACCCATAACGAACATACCTACAAATTTTCAGAAAGATCAGCCCAGTAGTTTTGTCTGGAGCGAGTGGAACACATTTTGACCACGGACGGACGGACGGACAGACACACAGACAGACAGACAGCATTTCTTCGTTCTCATTGTAAAGTACTCCCTGTTCTACAAGAACTGGGAGTACAAAAAAGAAAAAAACAATACCCGCATTTCTCATGGTGATGAGATCATTTAAGGAACACGAGGAAAAACAGCTCAAAATAGATTCTGGTACGCCTATCAATCTATTGTTTTTTATGGTGTTAATCAAGAATTTTAGACTAGTCTTCATTTATTGGTCTATTTATTCATTCACTTATTCATTTATTTATTTGTTTGATTATTCATATCTCTATTCACTCATTTATTTACCTATTTCTTGTGTTTCTTTACACGTTTAGGTGCCCCCCCCCCCCCTCCCTCCCCAAAATGATTGTAACAATGGTGATTTGCGGATTGCACGAAAGTCCCGGTGTAACACCCCAGATTGCCCCCCCATCCCCGAATGTCCCCCGGGGGACGTTTCAGTATCCCACAATGCCCCCCGGGGGATGTTTCAGTATCCCACAATGCCCCCCGGGGGATGTTTCAGTATCCCAGAATGCCCCCCGGGGGACGTTTCAGTATACCAGAATGTCCCCCGGGGGACATGTTGGGTATGCTAAAAATGTCCCCCGGGGGACATGTTGGGTATGCTGACACGTCCCCCTGGGGGGGCAATCTAAAATGTCCCCCCCCCCCTCCCATATCTATTATGCCCCCCACGAGGACAAATATCTTTTCATCCCAGAATGCCCCCACCCCAATTCTCTCTCTCTCTCTCTCTCTCTCTCTCTCTCTCTCTCTCTCTCTCTCTCTCTCTCTGTGTGTCTCTGTCTGTCTGTCTGTCTGTCTGTCTGTCTGTCTCTCTCTCTCTCTCTCTCTCTCTCTCTCTCTCTCTCTCTCTCTCTCTCTCTCTCTCGCACAATAGACATAATTCATGGCGTGCGTACATGCATGCGTGCAAGCGTGTGCCCTTCCTTGTGTATGTGTGTGTTTGTGAGCGTGCGTGTGTCCAAACGTGAGAGTGAGATTGTGTGCGTGCGTTTGTGTGCGTGTGTGTGAGAGACAGACAGACGGAGAGCGAGACAGACGGGCAGAGAAAGGGAGAACAGACAGAGACATCGAGACAGACAGGTAGACAGACATATAGACAGAGAGACAGACAGGGAGATATACAGGGAGACAGAGATACAGTGAGACAGACAGACAGCGAGACAGACAGACAGACAGACAGAAAAAGAGACAGAAAACAGAGTGAGACAGACAGATTGATAGACAGAGAGAGCGAGATAGACAGAGAGAGCGATACAGACAGACAGACAGAGAGAGCGAGACAGACAGAGAGGGTGAGACAGACAGACAGACACCTGGGTGTTACACCGGGCTAACCCTGTATATCTCACACAGACAGACAGAGAAAACAAGACAGACAGAGAGCAAGACAAACAGAGAAAGCGAGACAGACAGTCAGACAGAGAGAGCGAGATAGACAGACAAATACAGGCGGAGAGAGCGAGAAGACAGTCAGAGAGAGCAAGACAGACAGAGTGCGACAGACAGACAGACAGACACACACACACAGACAGAAAGCGAGGCCGAGAGACAGACAGAGAGCAAGACAGACACAGAGAGAGAGAGAGTGTTCCGGAGGTGACTCTTCATGGCAAGTGTCAACTAGCTTTAAATGGAGACATTGTTTCTTTAAAAATTAGCAACTGGATGAATGCTAATCAACGGAACATAGAAAGCGTGACGCGTGTCAACAAGTGTCAGAACACAGAAATACGTCACACCTGCTTGTTAGTCCAGGCGATATTTAGGGGTACCTTGTTTTGTGTTATATATTACGCTTTTTTGTTGATCTAACATGATTTTGGGTGCTGAATCCAAATCCGTTGGAGGCCACTTCGTAAATGTTGGGAATTTTGAGTTATTGCGTAAAATCCAAGATGGCCGCCAGCAGATTTGTAAACTGCAAATATAGAGGACAAATGATGCCTGATTGTGATTATTTTATACTGAATTTTGGTCTCAATCAAGAAAATTATTCAGTTAACCAGAATGATTCATAGTATCTAAATTTTTATCCAATTTCAGTATGTTTTATCCGATTTTCGCTTTTCCAAAATGGCTCCCATTGGAAGAAAACAGTGCTTTTCTTTATTATAATTGGCATGCAAAATCAAATCAGTGAAGCCGTCAATCTAAATGGAAAAGAACTGCTTAAAGGGAATAGCAAGCCTTCTGTCCTTCCAAAATTGTAGCATCAAATAATTAATGGTTGCATGCGTAGAACAATCAAATACATACATGAACAAAGTTGATCCGTGTCCAACAGGATCTGGCCTCAAAACGTATAGTAAAACAGTCGTAGTGAACTGTTTCTTACAAGTACTGTCTTATCAGACAGCGTGAATGAACAGCAGAAACTTTAGAATCTACAATATCAATGATCAGTCATATTTTCGCTCACACGCATTATTACAGACGCGCACGCATCCACTTACAGAGAATATACTCAGACACATACACGCACGCATACACTCGAGCACGCACGCACGCACGCGCGCACACACACACACACACACACACACACACACACACACACACACACACACACACACACACACACTCACTCTCTCTCTCTCTCTTTCTTTAATAGATAGAGAAAGAGAGGGAGAGAGACAGACAAGAGAGAGAGAGAGAGAGAGAGAGAGAGAGAGAGAGAGAGAGAGAAAGATGGGAGAGAGAGAGAGAGAGAGAGAGAGAGAGAGAGAGAGAGAGAAGACTTACACTAAGTGGGGGGGGGGGGCTTCTGGGATGACAGTGACTGTCAACCATGGGGGGACATAACAGGTATGTGGGGGACATTCTGGAATGCCTCCCCAGGGGGACGCATTAGTATACCCAAGACGTCCCCCGGGGGTATTCTGGGATGGGGGGCAATCTGGGGTGTTACACCGGGCTAAATGTTTCCAATCAAGAATAGCCTACAGAAAAGTAGTGTTCAGTGTTCCTCACTGTAAATACACATCACTCTTACGTGTGTACACATTGCGGTGCTCAAACACATATTCAATGACACATGGGCCTACGAATGTGATTTTGAAACTGATTTCTCTTCTTCTTTTTTCTTCTTCTTCTGTTCTTCATATTTTCTTCTTCTTCTTCTCCTCCTCCCTCTTCTTCTCCCTCTTCTTCTTGTTTCCCACATTTTTATTCACAAGATGAACAATAAACATTATATATACATTTCCAGAAAGAAAATTGAATGGTGTCTACAACAAGTTTCATATATCATATTCTTTTCAAATGTATTCATCAAGGTTTTTTGGGTTGTTTTTTTTTTACATGAATGACAAAAAAACATAAAACAAACAAACAAACAAACACCACACATGTAGCAAGAGAGAGAGGAGAGAGAGAGAGACAGAGAGAGAGAGAGACAGACAGAGAGACAACAGACAAGATAAGATAAAAGAGATATGAAGACAACTAAATGTAGTGCAAACTTGAGATAAACTTAGGTTGTGCAGATACTTCAATCAAAAAGAGGGACATAGGCCACCCAAGAAAGCAGGGATTTTTCATAATTCAACTCAATTGTTGAAATATACTTTTCAATCTAATACCGTTTTTTTGAAGTATCCACAAAAGGCACGGACGGTTGGCACTACACTTGTCATCTTACAATGGTATATATACAGTGTTGCAAACAGAATAACAAATCTAAAACATGGTCAGTTTTTACATCTTTTTCACCTCCAAAAATAACCAGATGTTCGTTAAAGCGAAATGAGTGAGCCAGAAAACATTTTTGAACAAGGGTGGTTTGGAAATCCCTCCAGAACGAGTGTACAAAATGACAGTGCCAAAAAATATGTTGAATATTTTCTTTTTCTAGGCTGCAAAATGAGCAGCTATCATTCCTATTTTTGCTCATGTTAAACAGTACACTGTTAGTTCCTAGAATTCTGGGCACTATCCTTATCTGCAATCACTTTAATTTGATGTCCTTTGTCGTCCTAATTTTCTTGAAAATGGTGTTCCATTGTGTGCTTCGATATATCCTTCTATTCCACTTTTCACAACAGTTTGGCAATGTGTTGTTTTCCCCCAGTAGATCATAAAATGGTCTTGCACCTATTGGAATAGACTGTATTATCCTCAAAGCTTTCCTCGAGTCATAAATCAAAAGATTATTATTTGGCATGGCTAATCCACTAGTTTGAATATGTGCCCTAACAGCACTAACCATTCCCCTATAAACAATGAAGTTTGCCTGAATATCATATTTGACACAAAACGTATCAATAGACAGAAATCCTCCATTTTCATCTAATAAATTAGCAACTTGATAAACCCCTTTTTCAATCCAGTTCTGATAAAATGGAGACTCTCTGGCTATTAGGATACTGGAATTACAAAAAAATGGGTTCAGAAATGAATTCTTCAGGGTTATCAATTTCAACAAATTTTCCTATTTCTTCATTGGATTTATAGACACTTAACCAAAAGGCATTCTTATTTCTGGAATTTATCATGTTAGCACCTATGTTATCTATAAACCTGTTTTGTGCATATGATTGTTTCACGATACATGCCCATTTGTGCTTGCTAGTGTGCAGTCTTCTGATCCAAGCAACTTTTAATGCATTTACATCATTTCGAACATTTGGGATTCCAATACCACCTTGATCAATGCTTTTATACGATATCTTTCTGCTTATCTTGTCATTCTTCTCATTCCAAACAAATCGATAAATGCTTTGTTGTATCAAGTTCCAAATTTTGTCTGGTGGATTTGGCAAGAGCATCCAAAGAACAACTATTTTAGACAAAATGAGAGATTAAAGAATAGCTGTTCGGCCAAGTGGTGTCAACTGTCTTTTAAGCCATACCTCATATAATATTTTAATTTCGTTAAATCTGTGTTCGAAGTTAATTCTTACACATTCTTTTACATCATTGGTGAACAAAAATACCAAGTATTTTGAATCGCAATGGATTCCATTGCATGTGCAAATGGGACATGTATTTTTACCTGCGATTTTTTTTCTCTACAAACCCAGCCAAACTGCGATGCTTTTTTTACAGTTCAGTTTTAACCCCTCCTCCTCCTCCTTCTTCTTCTTCTTCTTTTTCTTCTTCTTCTTCTTCTTCTCCTCCTCCTCCTTCTTCTCCTTCTTCTTCTTCTTCTTCTCCTCCTCCTCCTCCTCCTCCTCCTCTTCTTCTTCTCCTTCTTCTCTCCTCCTCTCTTCTTCTTCTTCTTCTTCTTCTCCTCCTCCTCCTCCTCCTCCTCCTCTCCTCTCCTTCTTCTTCTTCTCCTTCTTCTCCTCCTCTCTTCTTCTTCTTTCTTCTTCTTCTTCTTCTTCTTCTCTTCTTCTTTATGACTTACCTCACACTTCTCAAGGCCAGGTTTTCAGAACAACTTATATTTCTCCCATGGTATTGGCAATGATTATCGCACCTTCATTGCTTCGACACGGAAAACAATTTTTTGGGCTTCAAGTGAGCCTATGTACACAGCCATCTTGTGATTTGACGCCATATGTTTAATAACGCCATGAAAATGAGCAGTTGGGGTACGGGGTGGGGTGGGGTGGGGGGGTGGGGGTGGGGGGGGGGGGGGGGGCAACACTACACTACAGATCTTGGATGTCTTGGCAATTATGGATTGCTTTACTGTTGTTGTTTTTTATGGATACCAGAGGCAAAGTTGAAATAATGAAGAGTTTGTCATATTTCTAAAGTGTAATTACACACACATACACACACACACACACACACACACACACACACACACACACACACACACACACACACACACACACGCACGCACACGCACACAGACACACAGGCGCGTTCTTTTATTCATATTGAATCTAGATCTGTATCATTTACACTAAAATCTACAAAGCACAAAGACAGTTCTCAGCTGATGATCGAAATACAGTAGACCTATGTAATTGATTTCCTCGTCTTTGAAGGGTTCTGAAGTAACCTTCCAGGAGATTCCGTCTCACTGCGTCGTTCTAGCCAGTGAATGAGGAGGAGAGAGAGAGAGTGGGGGGGAGGAGAGAGAGAGAGAGAGAGAGAGAGAGAGAGAGAGGAGAGAGAGAGAGAGAGAGAGAGAGAGAGAGATGAGCTGAGGTGTACAAATGGCGGTGTAAATTGTTACAAAACACGACACACTCGCCTCGTCTATCAAGGCTTCTGGCTTCATTATACCAATTACGACTCACAGGATAGTACCACTTGATGTTAGGCTACAGACAGACACTTAAAGATGCGAACATATTTTGTTCGTGCGGACGAATAGTTGTCAACCCATCGTATCCCTTCACGGAATGAAACATAGTTCTGAGGTGATTCACTCTCAAACAGCAGCTTTACTGACAGAGAGTTCTGATGAGATAGTCACTGCTTTTCACCAAAAGCTGTATCATTTTCTTCCACATCCCACTGACACGTTACAAAAGTCGCTGCTTACAACCGTTTACGTATACACAGTTTTGAAAGCGGAAATTAAGATAACTGGCAGGATCCCCCCCCCCC
>CM031598.1:7312513-7314683 GCA_018398815.1 Conus ventricosus
AGAGAGAGAGACAGAGACAGAGACAGAGACAGAAAGACAGAGAGAGACAGAGACAGAGAGACAAAGAGAGAGAGAAAGAAACAGAGAGAGACACAGAGACAGAGCAGAGACAGAGACAGAGACAGACACAGACAGATCTGAACGTTCAAGAATACTGGCCTCTTTTTTCTGCTTCACTCTGCTTTTAGGCCACAGATAAAACTGGAAGAAGTAGCCAGGTCAGGGAAAATGCGGGGGCGCCGGGCGGGGGGGGGGGGGGGGGGGGGGGGGAGATGGGGTGGGGGGAGGTAGAGAAGGCGTTGGCGGAAACGTGGAATGCCTTCCCTATTGCCCACCTCCGCGTCGCCAGCATGATTTCCCGCTCCAAACGTCGACAAAGAAGGCGGAGAGAGAGAGAGAGAGAGAGAGAGAGAGAGAGAGAGTGAAGGGGAGAGGGGGGAGAGGAGAGGGAGGAGGGGGGGGAGAGGGGGCGAGGGCAGGAGGGAGCGGAACGGGAGGCGGGGTAGGGTTGGGATTGGGGGGGTGGGGGTAAATAGGTATCCAAGGTGAGACAGTGAAACAAATAAACCAAAAAAGAGAGAGAGAGAGAGAGAGAGGAGAGGAGAGAGAGAGAGAGAGAGAGTCAATGTCAAGGAGCGTGAAACCTCTCACAAAAGGCATTAGACGCTTGGAGACAAAGGGACATTGTACGTGGTATACAAATAGGTAATAGACCAATTAACCAGGGTACCTTACCCGTCGCACACGGCCGAACTGTGTGAAGGGGGCCGAAGTGGTCAGATGACAAACACCTAGGAGAGAGTTCGGACCTGCCTGGTGGCGAAAGGGGGAAGGGTTGTAACCACTACGACCTCGGGGCCCCAAGTGAGCGCTAAATGCTCGGTCAGCTGAGGTTCTTGTGTAAACAGTCAGTGAAGAGCAGGAGTCTTTGATTTGTTTGGATGGTATTGCCGTGGGTCACTGTTGTTGGTTCTATTGTCAGGCTGGTTGAATGCGTGTGGAGGTTGTAGCAGCCCTCCTTAAGATAATTACTGTGTTAAGTAACCACCGAAGTCGGCGGGAATTTTCGATGTCCATCTGGGGCTAAGTGTGTGTTTGCTAATCAATTAGGTAGGGGTGTGTGTAAATGCTGATGTGTGTGGAATGTAGCGAGTGGAGAATTCAGGGTACTTGTGAACTAGGGGTTTGAGAAGCAGCGTGGACAAAGGCATGGCCCGAAGGGGAATCCTTTGGGTTTTCCCCCCCTATATAAACTGAGGGAGAACAACGTGTCGGAGAACAACACCAGGAGAGAGAGAGAGAAGGCAGAGGAGAGAGAGAGAGGAGAGGAGTGAGCAGGACAGAGAAAGGGTCGAGAGAAACGTGGTCTGGGAGATAGAAGAGACAGCAAGGTCTTAGAGTTAAAGACAAGCTGGAAGAGAAGGAAACTAAGTTTGAAGCCCAGAGGTGGGTAAAGACAGACAAACTGAATTTGAACCCAGAGGTGGGTGAAGAAGAAAGAAGAAGAAGAGTTCGACGTCGAGATCCCAGAGACGACCACGAAGACCCAGTCCTGAAGCCCGGAGCCCGTCAACAAGGGCGTCACCATCAAGCAGTGCTGAAGAAGACGTGAAGAGACTTTTTTTCAAGAACTGTGGTGTGGTGTGAAAGCGTGGTTGTGTGTGTGAAAACCTGGCCAGGTAAGAAGTCATTTTTATTATAACCCGGGATTAGGAAGTATTTATCTTTTATGTTCTGATATTTCATTGTGTGTGATTTGATTGTTCATGATTAATTATAAGTAGCATAGAAATTGCATTTCTTGTTCTCCGTCGTGTTAGGAGAGAGGGCGAATGCGTGACATCCCATTCCAGAGAGAGGTGAATGTTTGATGGGCGCATGAGTGTGCATATGCGTGTATGAGTGCAAAGATAACCTTGGTGTGTTAAGCCTGACTAATAATACATCAACTTAGTGCACTTAAGCAATACCATCACGATTTCCCCGTCCTGGACAAAGTGGCGAGCCTGCCAGGATTGCATGGCCCAAATTAGTCTCAGGCGGGAAACAAATGTACTAGAGTCTGGGCGAAACCCACTAAAGGCAAAACATAATTAGCTCTTCTAATTATTTCCGTTATTCTTTGGTGGGTGAGTAATTTTACGTGTGTGGGTGGTTGTTTAATCAAAGG
>CM031598.1:7314783-7336706 GCA_018398815.1 Conus ventricosus
TGTTTTTTTGGGGTTTTTTTTTCTCGTTTACATGAAACAAAAATCCGGGATGGCCAAAAAAACCTGATTGGGTTGGACCATATCACAGTATGAAAATAAAAATTACGAAACACAGTGTAACTAAAAGTGCGTCCTTTTTTTTCTACAAACATTAGAAAAAAAAAATAGGCATTTCCCCTGTTTGACTTATTGCCCCGTTATGTCTTACCCCCAAGAAAGGGGGGGGGAAAAGTTACAAGTCAAAACTTTGTGCTGTCTTAGTTAAAAAAAATGCAACGACTCCCCTTGAGATTAATAAGCAACGACCACTCTAAAGTTCAATAATGCAACTGACTCATTTTTGAGGTAAAAAAAGGGGTTGTAAACAAAAGGGTTTAAAACCGGGGGGGGGGGGAAAAAGGGGGGGGGGGGGGGGGGGGGGGGGTGGGGGGGGGGGGGGGGGGGGGGGGGGGGGGGGGGGGGGGGGGGGGGGGGGGGGGGGGGGGGGGGGGGGGTAAGGGAAAAGTTAAGTAAAAAACGGGGAATTTTGGGGGGGTTGGGCGGGGGGAAAAGTTTCTTTGAACGGCCTTCTTCTGCGAGCCAATTTGGAAAAAGGGCGCCTTCCCTTTTGTCCAGTACGCTTTTTAAAACCCCAACTTTTTTCCAGCTTGCTCCCCGAACCAGTGCATTCAGTGCCCCCCTGCCCCCCCCCCCCCTTTTCCCCCTCCTGCTCTCCTCGTTTTGGGCCCCAGGGGCTCTGGTATCACATTGTAAGGCGACGGGGGGGACAGTACATAAACCCATCAAGAAAAAGTCCAACTGCCACTTCTAGCTACACAAAACCGCCTAGATCGGGGGTATCCCAGAGGTGACCTAATGACAAGATCTTAAGAAACCCTGAAAGGACTTTTTTTGAGGGTATAACAACACGAACAGCCCATTTTTTTCCCCTGTTCCAAATAAAAACACGTCCCTTACCCGAGGGTGCGTCTTCTTTGGTCGAGAACCGGGGCGCCATGACTTCCAGGCTGTGCTGACATGGGCATCAACTTTGTGGAACGCCAGGTTTTTTTTTTTTAAAAAAAAACCTTTGAGGTTTTAAGTTGCTGAACGGCTGACGAAAAGTACAGGATTTGATCCGCTAGTGGGTCCCCTCCTTTAGATAGGCGATGAAAAAGGGTTTTTTTTTTTTTTTTTTTTTTTTTTTTTTTGGGGGGGGGGTCTCTTTTCCCTTTTGCAGCTCGGGGCTTTGCTCTCACGCCCTCTTTTTCCCACTCCCCGAATAAAGCCACAACACCATGTCCGGGGGAGGGGGGAAATGTTTTTGTATTCTTTAATACACTTTTTGGTGATTTTTTATTGGCACTTAAACACACCAAGGTTATCTCTGCACCTACGCGCTTGCAAAAATCATGCACCCCACCAACTTTAAAATCTCGGGGAATGGGAGCCCCGCATTCGTTCCAATTTCCCCCCCACCCCAAAACCCACTTCACACCACCCCACATTTTTTTAACACCATTCAATTTTTTTTCACACTGGGTGTGGTGACGCCCTTTGGGTTGAGGGCTCCAGGTTTCAGGACGGGTTTTCGGGTGTCTCTGGAACTCGACGTGAAACCCTTCTTCTTCTTTTTTCACCACCTCTGGGGCGTCAAATTTTATTTGTCTCTCTTCACCCACCTCTGGTTTTCAAACTTAGTCTTTCCTTTTGCCCCCTGTTTTTCTCCACACCCCTTTTTCACAAGCACTGAATTCCCAATCAGGAAAAAAGTATCAATTCTGTGCCCTTCATGCGGGGCATGGGGGGGCCACAAAATTTGAGATTTTTTTCCGATTGATGAGGTGAGAAAAGAGTTCCCAAAATTTCCTTCCTGTTGGACGCATGGAAGGTTTTTAAAATCAGCTTTTTCTTTCAGACACACCCTGGTGTCAGTACATACAAAAAAACCTTTAGTGTTGGTCAGGAAATTTTGAGCAACACTGTCAGAACACATCCAGTTAGTAGATAAAACTCGACTGTGTGGCATCCTTCCACTAGAGCACAAGCCTAGCAAAACTGTGTGGCAGCCTTCCACTAGAGCACAGGCCTAGCAGACTGTGGCATCCTTCCACTAGAGCACAGGCCTAGCAAACTGTGTGGCAGCCATCCACTAGAGCACAGGCCTAGCAGGACTGTGTGCAGCCTTCCACTAGAGCACAGCCTAGCAGACTGTGGCATCCTTCCACTAGAGCACAGGCCTAGCAAACTGTGTGGCAGCCATCCACTAGAGCACAGGCCTAGCAGACTGTGTGGCATCCTTCACGAGAGCACAGGCCTAGCAGACTGTGTGGCATCCTTCCACTAGAGCACAGGCCAAGCAGACTGTGGCATCCTTCCACTGGAGCATAGGCCTAGCAGACTGTGGCATCCTTCCACTAGAGCACAGGCCTAGCAGACTGTGGCAGCCTTCCACTAGAGCACAGGCCTAGCAGACTGTGGCATCCTTCCACTAGAGCACAGGCCTAGCAGACTGTGGCATCCTTCCACTAGAGCACAGGCCTAGCAGACTGTGTGGCAGCCTTCCACTACAGCACAGGCCTAGCAGACTGTGTGGCAGCCATCCACTAGAGCACAGGCCTAGCTAGCAGACTGTGTGGCAGCCTTCCACTAGAGCACAGGCCTAGCAGACTGTGGCATCCTTCCACTAGAGCACAGGCCTAGCAGACTGTGTGGCAGCCTCCACTACAGCACAGGCCTAGCAGACTGTGTGGCAGCCATCCACTAGAGCACAGGCCTAGCTAGCAGACTGTGTGGCAGCCTTCCACTAGAGCACAAGCCTAGCAAACTCAACTCTGGGTAGAAGCCCGCTGAGGCAGAACAAATCAACTGTGTTTTATCAGAAGAAAAAAAAAAGATAATACAAATAATAAACATTCTTCGTTGACTGACACAATTTTTTTTTTCAGTTTTTGTATGGTAAAAATTCAAATCAAATACATCTGTTTGTAACCATTTGAACATGAAGTTCAAACTACAGTTATCATATTTTACGTCCACTGGATTTAGAGAAAATTTCATATATTGTCAGTATGTTAGGACTCGGTTTCCAAAGAGACAGTTGAGGGGAGAGGGAAGGGAATGGGGCCTGTTGGAAGTCATGAGAAAAAGAAGACTGTGGGTGTCGACAGCGGTAATGCCCCTTTCATGCCTTTGAAACTGGACTCGCTTTTGAGTTGTAGGAATCTGATGTGTCAATCTGATGTGTCCAGGAGACAGCAGGAAACCACAGCAGTAATGGCCTTTTCAAAGTTCTTTTCTCTAGTGGATATTCATTCATTCATACATTTATTTATATATTTATTTATCTATTTATTTAGTAATCTATTTCCTTCCTTTGGGAAGGAAGGATCGATGACAGATACGAAATGTGATCTTTACAGAGACCCACTGAGGTTAAAAGTCAAACTGGTCGTTGTTGTTGTTGTTCGTTTTTGTTTGTCTTTTTTTTACATGGCTTTGCACTAAACGCCCCAAGCACTCAAAAGTCCACCAGAGAATGTCCATTAACAGGATAACAGGATAACAATTTATATTTGTCCAAAAAGATGGAAAATTCATTTTCGACACCACAGCAACCATATACCAGGACAACACACACACACACACACACACACACACACACACACACACACACACACACACACACACACACACACACACACACACAAGGCGTAAACTGCCTGTGTAATAATCCATAGTAAATCAATCCCATCAGTAAAATATCTTCATGCAAGCACAAACACTCTTCCCACACGCCCCCTCCACCCCCCACCCCCCATCTCACACATTCGTACAAATACATGTGCGTGCGCAGCTACAGTACACATCCACTCTCTTTAAAACATGGAACCTAAAATTTCAAAAAGTGAGCATCATCATCATTAAAAGCGAGCAACATACTCTATCTAAATATATTCAGTTTAATAAGATTAAAATAATAAATATGATTTATTTAAGACCAGGCATCCCTCGATACATACGAAGTAAACACACCACACACACGCACGCACGCACACACACGTGCGCGCACGCACACACCACACCACACACACACACACACACACACACACACACACACACACACACACACACACACACACACACACACACACACACACACACACGCACGTACACAAATTGTTTTAAGAACCGGCAAAGATAAGAGTAGCGACATTCAGCTGTTCATCATGTGCATGGACGGATCCTGTTGTACAGTCTGATGGCACTGGGGAGGAATGAGTTGGAGAGTCTGTCTGTCCGTGCTCTGACACTCAGCAGTCTGCCAGAGTCCCTCACCGACCTCCGAGAGTCCAGCTCACTGTGCAAGGGGTGTGATGGGTCACCGAGGATTGCCTGCACACGTGCACACGAGGATTGCCTGCACACGTTACGTTCATTAGTAATAGAACATGCAGTCCTGCATGGTTCGCAAGGGTCGTGGTTACTTTTCAGAGAAAAACAAAAGAAGTGGGAAAGAAAGAGGAGGATGGAGGTCCCACCTTACAAACAAAAAGGGAAAAAAAGACTTCTTTTTTTTTAAATGTTGATGTGAAAACTACAAGGTTGGAGGTCACAGAAAAATTATTTTTTACAATGAAAATCGAAAAACCTGAAAGAAAACATGTATCCAGTCCGATGCTTGTTTGCCTGAAGATGGCTGAAAACTGATGGCTGTGCAACAATCACCTAAAGTTTGTCGGCTTTGAATCTGAATCTGTTCATATATGCAAATATCAGTTGCAGTTTCTTTGCAGTATGTTGACATTGCATGGTCAGGGTTCAGTCTTTTCACCATGTTTACTAACTTGAGATCACTTATTTCCAATGCGTTTCTGCTTTTTTCCTCGTTATATTTATTGTGTTCGTCTCTCTTTTGGAAAAAAAGGGAAGTTGCATGACGAACTTAAAATACATGGGAAAAAAAACAAATCACCTGAGAAAAAAAGGTCGGTTTGATCCAATGATCGTTTGCCTCCAAACGCCTCGATTTATAGAATGCAATTCTCATTGTCCACTTTTTTCTTCAAATTCTTCTTTTTTGTTTATTCAAGCCCAACAAGTCAAGAGAGAAAAAAAAACTGATTTTATTTATTAGTTTTACTCAATGATAGTTCACTGTTTGTAATGTCTTATTGGTTCCTTCTCGCTTGGTTTGGGACTGCAAATTCTCGTTACAGCGACGAGAGAACATAACTTATCGGGGTATTTTCATTGGATGTTCTTTTGTTATGACTAAAAATAGACACCAAGGTTTGGACTGTCGTCTGAAAGGCTGTAGGAATGGTGGTATTTATATGCTTACTATTGGCTTCAAGAAAATGGCGCAAAGCTTCCTACTTTGAAATGTTCTGTGCCCAGCATCTATTCAGTTGTTGCAGACGTTGTTTCTGCTGAAGGTCAAAGCTCCACAAGGCTGGCTTATCCAAAAAGAAGAGCAACCAAAATGATTCATAATATAAAAGATTACTCGTATCAGGAAAGATTAAAATATCTGCAACTTCCAACACTTAAGGCAAGAAGAATAAGAGGTGACTTGATTCAGGCATACAATATTTTAATGAAATTGATGATGTCGACAAAGCATGCTTTTTTTGTACTCCGCAGAAGAATGTTACAAGGAACAGTGAAGATAAGATATTTAAACAATATTCTAGAACGAATTTAAGAAAATTTACTTTTACTAATAGAGTAACCAACTTTTGGAATAAACTAACACTTAACATCAAACGTGCACCTAGTATTAATGTTTTTAAGAACCTCATAGATAAACATGAATTATAACAAAAATTAGATATGAATTTGATGGATAATAAGTCTGAGCTAGCCTACGACTGGACCAACGGTTATGAAAAAAAAAAAAAGGATATATACACACAGAAGGGGCGTAAAAAGCCTAAATAGGCTAAGTTGTATTGATACAACGCCCCTGATCCTGATCCTGATCCTGATCCTGAAAAAAGGCTGATAACGAGATGAGCCTAGACTTCTTGGAGGAATGTAGATCTATACAGCTTTACTATGGCCTGAGTTAAAAAAGAACAAAGTGGTCACCTTTCCTCATGTTCTCTCTCTCGATTTCATCTTTCCTGCCAGGGAAGGAGCATAATTTTCAGAAAAATGTTAATGAATGTACTCCAAAAATCCGTTCTTGACTATGCTGAGTCAATCACTACTAGCTGATTTTTTAAAAAAAGGCACGGAACTGGTTTGTTCTTCCAGAGCCCTTCTGGAGAAGGCGCTGGCAGATGGATCTTGGACTGTTTCTGAACTGAGATATGTCTGTCCCGTATAGTGCGGGGGAAGGAGGAATTTCGCTGGTTTAAAGTGTGCGGCAAGGGATTCTGCAGTGCTGCTGGTCATGGTGTCCTCGATTCGTTATGAATTCGAGCGGCTTGTGATGTTTGCGCTTGCTTTGCAGCTGTTTGTTACGAATTCTAAAGAAGGTTGTGAGACTGGTGGCTGTCCTTTCCTTCTCTGGTGTAGGACACTTCCATTTCTTTCTTTCTTCCTTTTTTTCTTTTTTTCTTTTTTTTTGTTCTGAATAGCGGATACGCTTGATGTCGACCGGCAGTCGACCATGATAACACATGCTGCCTTGTGCTGCACAGTCTGGATGTCGTGGATGTGTCTCTGGGTTCCTGGATTCCCCGTGCTCGAGGTGGGGCGAACCAATGCTTTGGGCGCCTGTTCTTTCGACAGTTTGATGTTTTGTTTACAGGGACCTTCTGACGAAGCTCAAGGTGCTTTTGAATTGGGCCACGATGTTGCTCATGTGCGCATCTCTTTTACCAGAAAATAAAAATATATGAATTTCATGGAAAAGCGATTCATAGAATTTGGTAACAAGTTATATCCGTACCAGAATCTTGTGGAAAGTAACAGGTGAAAATAACGACGTATAGATATATTGACACCTTCTGACATTTTCCCACAGATTACTGTACATGCATGAATTCGATCGGAAACTTGCAACATCTTGATGTGTTGATTGAATGCATTGTACTCCTAGTTAAAGGACTGATTAGTTTGCCTTTGTTTGGTGTAAATATGTACTTGTATATCATTATCATTGGGCCAAGTAAAAAAAAAATCGTAGGTTTCGCTGTCAGCAAGATCGCAGCTCGGAGCTCGATAGTCTGGGGAACTAAAATTTAGAGACTGTAGCTCTAGGTGTGACTGTAGCTGTAGGTGTGACTGTAGCTCTAGGTGTGACTGTAGCTCTAGGTGTGACTGTAGCTCTAGGTGTGACTGAAAAAATGTTCCTCAAAAAAGTATGGAAACAAACAAGTAAACGAAATAGCACCCACATCTATGTAGGCTTCCATTGCTTGAAATCCTGTCTTCTGTGCATCTAATTCTGGCCCTGACCGTAACCTTACCCTGAACTAACTTGTTTAACGTCAAATGCACAGGCATATACATAGGCCTAATATAAACCAGCACAAGAAAGCAGCCAACTCTTCCTATCGACGATACGTGCTGCCCTGAAGTTGCGGCTCTTTGCATGCAGAACAGCCCATAATTGTTATGAAGACCAGGTCTGGCGACACGTTTTCAAGACCACTAAAGCGCGCAGTGAAAGCAAGTGACGCACTTAGGTACGTCGTGCAATGTCAACAAACATTCAAAACGACTGTGTGTGACGTTGCGTTTACAATTGTTGTCAAAAACTGGAGACTGACAGAGATAACAAAATGATTAGTATGTAAATTTATAACGAAGTCTGAGAAGGTCACTGTGAAAGCATCTCAAACGGTGTGAGAAATTGAAAGAATGGAGGAAGTAAGGAAACTGAGTGAACGATATTGAGCGATATTGACTGGATGGCACGGAAAACGACTGAATGAAGCGTCAGCTGGCAGCTCTTCAGTCGGCACTACCCAGGTAGGCAGCCGCCGTTGTGTAAACGAGTGTGGATTGTAAAGCGCTTAGAGCTTGCTCTCTAGCCGAGAATAGGCGCTATATAAGAATTCATTATCATTATTATTACTACTACTACTACTACTACTACTACTACTACTACTACTACTACTACTACTGCTACTACTACTATTAATGATAATAATTAAAAACGTAATTATATTTATCATTCTATATTACAATAAATAGTATCTAAACCTGTTTGTTTAATTGCCTAGATCAGTGAAAGTTCCGTTTGTGCATTAGAATAGAAATTATCAAGATAATTAAAAATATAGTCGTAATCGTATATTGTAGGCCTGTTAAGCCTACTGATAGATAGAATTTAAAACTGTTTGTAACACAGTCTAATGAGTAAGGAACTTCATATCGCTTGCTTCATCTGGGAGCAGCTCCAAATCATAAAATATTTCGCCGCTATCGTTTTTATTTTTATTTCATTTATTTTTCAAACGAAACTGAAATCGGAACTGAAGTACGCGTGCTAAAATAGAATTCAAAACAAACGCTAAAACAATAAGAAAAAGCACGGGTCAAATCAGAAGACATTTAACAAACATGTCTTATTTCAACTATTATCAGATCTTCTACAACCCTTCGTTCCACATACCTTTCCGTACAATAAAAATATTTCCAAAGAGAGGGGGTTATAGTTACCGCCAAGAACACAGACTAACACAGCACAGGACAAATCGATGTCAGCCTCTGGGCTATTTGAAGATAGGCCTAGCCTCTGTGTGTGTGTGTGTGTGTGTGTGTGTGTGTGTGTGTGTGTGATCATAATTATTATTTTCATTGTTATTATTTTTATGCCTACGCATCTTATCGTTGCTCTCGTAAACGGGAAACCCCGTGCAATCTCTATTTTTAGGAGCAGGAGCAGGCAATACAAATAGATCTGCCTTCGAAAGGGATTACGATACGATGGTTCCCTCATGCAGCTAGTGAAGAATTTTCATATCTATAATATATTTTCTTAATTTCATGCTACCATTTTCTTCATCTTCAACGCCCCCCCCCCCCCCCCCCCCCCCCCCCCCCCCCCCCTAAGTTCAAATCTTTGCCAAGTCCATTACTATGAACAGAGGCGTTGTTGGCCTGCGCTTGTTTTTTTCCCCCACTATTAGATTGTTCGCCTTGTATTTGTCTGACTTCATTCAAGTTTAAAAGGCGACGCCAGTCTTGAATAAAAGTTACTCTGTGTTAGGTTTTTCTTATGGGAGCAAAAGTTACCCTACTTGTTGACTGTTTTCTATTTTTTATATAAAGCTAAAATGCGAAATCTGTAAGTAAAAGACACAAAACGACACATTTTTTACACAAATCTTCGCGAGTTGTCGGTAACAAATCCTCGTTTTTGTACCACCCCAACCCCACCCCTTCCCCCGAGTTTTTTCAATTTGCCTTTAAAATTCAAAGTAAATTCACAGCATCTCATTTTATTACACGCACGCAGGTGCTTTCGGACAATAGTGTCTTGCAAATTATACATTTTGGAATCCACTTCCAAAAACCGTCATGTGTGGGAAGTGAATACTAACTATGACAGCGACATTGAAGGATCGGTGATCATATCGTACATTATTCAACATATAATTCTTGGACATGCTTCAGACAGACTTTGGTCTGCTAGTGTATGTGTCTCCTGTCATTTCGTTTCATGTAATAAATAATTAGGCCCTATTTTTCATGGATGTGAACTGTCGGTGTTACATCTGACTAGTTTTCAGTCTTGAAGTTGGTTTGGAAGCAACATTTTCAGCAGTTTTCCGCCATATGATTTTTAGTTAATTTGTTTGTTTTCAGTGAGGGGAGCGCAAATCATAAGTATTTAGTTGTTTCTTGCAAGTTTGTGAGTGTTTCGGTTTTTAGTTGTTCATGGACATGTGGCCAAGAAAGGGCTGTGAGACTTGTTCAGATTTCTTCCTGCGAGTGTGACGAAGGAAAGTGCAAAATGTCCGGTGCACAGTCAGCTGTGACAGGAGCTAAGACGGGTAAGAATCAAGAGAGTGAAGGTTTAGCTTGTGTCTCTTCTAATCCGTTACCGTATTCGATTACGCTTATCGGTAAGTTTTGTTTTGTTTGTAGGTCAATATCATTTGCGTTACTTAAATAGTAAGTTTAGTTTTGTTTTGTTTTTGTAGTCAGTATCATTGCAGTTCGAATCGATGTAATCATGTTCTTGAACAGTAACACTTTTTTGGTGAAAGTGAATGATAAGACTAACTGAACTAATTCTAATTGACAAAAGGGATTTGTTACAACCAAGTTTCAAGACAATGGTAATTCAAATAGACCCAGTACTGCCAATACTGCGCGCTGGTGACCTACTCGTTTTTGAGTGAACCAGTATTTTAGGAAGAAGAAGAATTGAATAGGAAGAAAAACAAACACCCGAAGGTGCTGGGGAGGACCCAGAGAAGCACTGTCTTCACCCGCCTTTTGAGCAGTCCTGTACCACCCATAGAGGCCTGCGCTGTGTTGACGATGGGTACAGGCACGCAGCAAAAAAGATCAGCAAGTTGATTGTGGCTGCTCAATCCGAAGAAGAAGAGGACACGCCATTAAGATATCAAGGGACATAACTGCTCCTGAACAGAGGTAAATCGGACTACGGGATGCAAGAAGAAGAAGAAGAAGAAGAAGGATGAGTTTAACGTCCTCATAGTAGAATGCTTTTAGGGACAAGATATTGCCACAGCCAAGGCTGTGACATGGAGACGTTTGTCTTGGCATAGACATTGTAGACTGGCAGGTTGGATCGAGAAGTCTGGGTAAGCATCGGGTGGAGGGTCCCGGGAAGGATGGCGCCGTCAGGCAGGAGCCTAAATGAGGTAGGTAGTCATTGGGACCGCCGAGCGGTCGTCTGAAGGTAGTTCGGCTGCGGTTGATGTTGATGTTGTAGATGTCGCCGTCGTGGTGGTTCCTCCAAGGCCGTCGTCAGGGCTACCGGCCGGCCATCTTCATGCTGAGTGGCGACGGTCCTGTGCCGCGTGAGGCCGACTCGGGAGACGTACGAGGCACAAGTCGCCGAGCCGCTGCACGTAGGTTCATGCCCACTGTGCGCCCATGAGGGACGTTCCCACCCTCCCCCCAGCCACCAAAGGGAGAGCCCTGCTAGACGTGCAGGCCACTGGGTAGTTCGCAGAGTGGCAGCGCCTCGTCGCCAAGTGTCACGCCGCCTCGAGAGCCGTCCCCCGGCGACACAGGCTAGTCCCGTCGTCACTCGTAGTGCGAGGAAGGAAATCTGTGCCGCCCTACACCCATCTGCCACCTGGGTGCCTTCTGCTGATCTCTGCCACCGACCAGCAGGCTGACGGGATGCAACTCATAACAGCCTTAAAATAGTATCCCCGTGGGTGTACCAGCCCGTATTTCATGACTGCAGAGCCCACCGGCAAAAGACACCACTCTCCAGCTGCCGAGCACACCCCACAGACCCAACCACCCCAGCCCACGGACAGATGAAGACGGTGCCACTCCAGACACAGCCAAGCTTTCGCCATACGGTCTTATGTGCCCTCCAGAGAGAATCCAAAGTTGTAGTCTTTCCACTGTCAACAGGACTTCCCTTGTGGTCAGTGGGTCTTTCCTCACCGTCACAGGACCTTTCTCCAGGGTCAGCCTAGTAAAGTAAACAAATTTCAAGACAATGATAATTCTAATAGACCCAGTACTGCACACACACACACACACACACACACAACACACACACACACACACACACACACACACACACACACACCTCAGAAGAGAGAAGAGCTTTTATCAAACTTAACATCTTCAAAGGCAGAGCTAAAGTAATTGATATTCCAATGGAACAACTAGTATTGAATAAAAGTAGCACCAGGAGTGGCGGTCAATGTTATACCATACCTGCATCAAATATTGACAGCCACTTACATTCTTTTTATCCCAGTTCTGTACGGCTGTGGAACTCACTGCCGGGTGCCGTCAAGATTGCCACAAATGCAATCTCATTTTAATTACACATACTATACCGTGGCTCACTAATGCAATAAGCGGCAGCAATTTGCTATCCCTGCCTCGTATACAATAAAGTCCGTACGGACAACAAAACCCCTGAAAGGGCCTCGTGCCTCGCGCATGCTCAGAACCATCCTCTTTTCTCGGCAGCCATTTTTTCCCGTTAGCCGCGTGTAGACGAGCAGCTAAGTATTTTTTTGCTTTCTCACGATCGCTTGATCGTTGTTGCTGTTCTTTTGTGTCCTTGCTTATGTTTTCTCACCTAGACCCCATGAGATTAGGGCATGGGCGTCTTCGCTGGCGGTAGCTCATAATGCCAGCATTCTGAGCGTGTTAAATGCCGCATATTGGCGGTCCCCTGGCACCTTCATCCAATTCTATCTGCGCGACGTTTCCCGTCTGCGCGATGATGGGTCTAGGGGCATCGCATCAGCTGTGGTGGCGCAACACTCCATCTCCGCCACACGCTCCGGCTCTTCTCGCTCCTCCAGGCGGTAACCAGGTGAGCCCTCCTTCCAGGTAGTGCGACTCTGCATTAGTGAGCCACGGTATAGTATGTGTAATTAAAAGGAAATTTTTATTCTAAAATTACGTTTAATCTAACATACTTACCGTGGCTCACGCAGAGACCCTCCCTACCTCCCCGCCTTCCTGGTTCCATCAGGAGTTCTCAGTCAGGGTTTAATATACCTCGAAAAGAGGATGGTTCTGAGCATGCGCGAGGCACGAGGCCCTTTCAGGGGTTTTGTTGTCCGTACGGACTTTATTGTATACGAGGCAGGGATAGCAAATTGCTGCCGCTTATTGCATTAGTGAGCCACGGTAAGTATGTTAGATTAAACGTAATTTTAGAATAAAAATTTCCTTTAAAAAACAAATTGATTCGACAGTTTTGAGATATGCATATTGACGATTTTCTATTTTTACTTTCCCAGATATTTTACTATTACCTGGGCCTGAATTTGGCCATTGCTTTTAACTTCTTGAATATCGAGTGCGACCCCTTGTTGCCAAATTTGCTCCAGGGGCCAACAGTCTGAGTCGCACTGTTTTATGTTATTTTATTTTACTTTTTAACATGTGCGCTGGTGACCTACTCGTTTTTGAGTGAACCAGTATTTTAGGAAGAAGAAGACACACACACACACACACACACACACACACACACACACACACACACACACACACACACCACTTTAACTAGATTAGTAGATTAAATGAATAAATTATAAATGCCATCACCAGAAAGAGCAAGTGAAAATGCAATTAAATTGTGCAAAAGATCTCAGGTGGATATCTGAGAAGAAAGTTATGATTTTTTTTTTAAACTGGCAGTTTAAAACAGTTTAATATGAATTACAATAACAAATACCCATCCAACAGAACCTCCTCTTCCATTCCAGCAGAATGCATCACTTGAGACAGTTTGCAAATCAAATCACACACCCTGTAGTAAAACACTGACAATGATGCAGAATTAAAACTGTTCATAATCCCATTGTTTACACACTCTTCCACTTTACCAACATCATGAGTCCATCAAAGTCACAAACCAATTTGTTCTATGCACTTTCCACTCCTACCAACATCATTAGTCCATTGAAGTCAGGAGTACATCATTACTTACTGTGATCAGCAAAGTTTCTAAATCAGTTTTACCCGTATTGAAACTTGTGTACGGCTGCACAGACCCAAAATGGTAGGTTTCCGGTACAGCAGTACGGGGAAACTGTATAGGTTGACACCTATGCTCTCTCTCTTCTTCTCTCTCTCTCTCTCTCTCTCTCTCTCTCTCTCTCTCTCTCTCTCTCTCCTCTCTCTCTCTCTCTCTATATTTAAAAGTTGTATTCCATCCATAGTGGGTAGTTGTCCAGTAGAGGAATTTGCACAGGAATTGATTGAAGACTGAAGGTTGGGATCAGCAACGCCAGCTTGATGCCAACTCACGGCAGTTGGTGGTGATGGTCATGGCTCCTAGGATGCCCGATACTCATCCATCTCCCTGCAAATTGTCCATTTGGAAACCAGGTCCTAGCATCCTTGGATTTTGTTTTCACATTAGTGAATTTTATCCAAACCCAATTTTTTGTTTTTTAATGATTATGTGGTAACGGTATATATATTATCATTTCAAATTCTGTTCTTAATGAATGGAACAAAAAGTACAACAATATTTGTACTTCAATGTTCACAATACCAAAAACAAAACAAAACAAAAAGGGTGTTCTGAATCAACAATTTTTTAAATATTTTTGCTAATCCTGTTTAATGCTTATGGTTAAAATGGTATTAATGAGTGTTAGAATATAAGTATGATTATAAATAACTATAATGTAGATATTTTGTTTGAAAGCATCATTTTCCTTGTATGGTTGATTTTCAGACCAGCTGCTAAGGAGGTCCATGGGCTTTGGAGATACTTTCAGTTTCACCTTCTCGGACTTTGGGTACATTCAACATGCTGATTACTTATTTTTCTTACACTTAGTCTCTTATTTTGGAAATGAAACCAAACCACTTGCAGATTGATATATTATATATGCCAGTTTAAAATAGGATTTTAAAATGGAAAAGTTAAAACTGACAAAATTAATTTTTCCATTTTAAAATCCTATTTTAAACTGGTATGTCGCTCCCTACTTGGTTGACCACTTTTAGCATTCTGAGTGGCTTTTTAACTCTAATTTATATTATATATATATATATATATATATATATATAAGTGTAGCTGTTAAGCCTAAAACGGTTTTTAAAATGCTCAACCCCTTGGGGAGCAACATTTGTTTAAAATTAAAGAATAAAAACGAAGTCTAAAATCATCTACAATGCTGTTTCAAGCTGGGCTCTCGTCAGGATGAATACTTGGGTCACCCACCGCCGGTGTTTTATATATATATGACAGTAATCTAGGGGCCACAACTATTCTGACAGCTTACTTTGATAGGAAGCATGGATATATAGTGGCTGGCTTGCTTGTGTCTTCAATGCCTATACATTCTGATTTGTAAGAAGATATACATTAATTACAAAATGCAATAAAAAAAATCTTCTGATTTCTGTCTATTACTTATGTTGAAAGACATGATCAACACACAATTGATTGCGCAAAACGACAAACACAGTGAATTGAAACAAGTTCACTCTGAAGTGGAGTCATATTAGGTTGTATCAAAATCACTTGAATTTGTACCAAAAACTTATCAAACTTTAATTTTAATCAAAACAGTTGAAGCTATTACTTTGTATGGGTGTGTGTGTGTTCTTAAGACACTGTTGCATGTTGGTAAGCATGTGTCGTAAGCTCTGGTTCAACGGAGCATAATTTAATCTGCTGAACTCTACAGAGAGCTAGACACAAAAAGGGAAAGACAGAAAGAAAAAAGAGAAGGATGGAAGGTATGAACTTACTTGAAATTCATTTGATGACTCGTACATTTTTCACCAGTGAATGTAAATTTCCATGGTCTTTACATGAATTGAAGTATTTTTTAGGAGATGGTGTCTTATTTTCTCATACACTAGCACAAATCAGATAAATCACAAGCAGTTAGGTAATGCATAAGTCGGGCATCTGTGAAGGTTTTTCATGGCCACACCAGAGTTTCTTTGTGTGTATCACCGGCATTGCAGATGGACAGCTACATGTCACAAACTACACCTTGTACATCTCCTTGGAAACAGCAGTGAATTGTGACCATTAAGCTTAATGTTTGTACTGTATCAATGGTGACATTTTTTTTTTTTTTTTTCTGTTGCAGTCATTATTTCCAGTGAAGATCAAATTGTAAACGTGGATGGGCTTTCCTCATCAGATGATGAGCAGGTAAGACATTTCCTAATATTGCGTTTATGACTTTAATCTGTATATAGGGCAGTTCCATGACTTTTCTGTGGGCTTAGGTTAATCCTTGGTGGCGCCAATCCCCTCTCCAAGTCTCCTACTGTGACAGGTAGTACTGGGCTACAGCTTTACCAGTAGCAGACCATTTGTCTGGATGGCGGTGCCTGGCTTCGAGAGTGTCTCTCATCTCTCCTCTACGCCCATCATGGGCAAGAGAATGATGATGATATATTTGTTTAATACTAGCAGTTTCTTCATGGATTTTGTTCCTGAAGGCTAAGCACATCATGAACAGCGTTGGATCAAGGGGAAAAAATTTCACAAGTTATTTGGCCTGTGCTTCTTGTTGACATCAGTGGTTCAATATTTAGAATTTTAGGTCTTTTCCATCCATTGCCGGATTTGCCTGGGTTATATGTACAGAAAAAAGTGCAATGAGGTGTCGAAAATCTACATGTTTTGGTTCAAATGTCAAATACTGTTCCGTTTTCTGAATTTCAATGCCAGGGACTCTGAAATTTATACGGTCAATTATTTGTTCTTTTTTTTGCGCCTGCACGGAGAGTGTGTGTGGTGTGTGAGAGAGAGAGAGGAAGGGAGCAAGGTACTGGTAGAGAGCAAGAACAAGCAAAGAAGATTAGAGCTTAGAAACGCTCTTTCTGTTGGTTATGGAAAACTTAATGCTTATGGCTTGAGCAATGGTAGAAATTGAATGTTTGACCTGGTAACTTGTTGCACACAAAATCTATCCAGCAGCTTGATCAAGTTGATGCCATTTTAAGAAAAAAAAAATTCTTTATTTTTGTTTTACCCAGTGCAGGTTGGTAGTTTCCACATTTGTGCGTGGTTCATGCACAGTATCAGTTTGTTCATGCTGTCCGTTGTGCCTGGTTCATGCACAGTATCGGTATGTTCATGCTGTCCGTTGTTGTGCTGGTTCATGCACAGTCTTGGTATGTTCATGCTGTCCGTTGTGCCTGGTTCATGCACAGTATCAGTATGTTTCATGCTGTCCATTGTGCCTGGTTCATGCACAGTATCAGTATGTTCATGCTGTCCGTTGTGCCTGGTTCATGCACAGTATCAGTATGTTCATGCTGTCCGTTGTGCTGGTTCATGCACAGTCTTGGTATGTTCATGCTGTCCGTTGTGCCTGGTTCATGCACAGTATCAGTATGTTCATGCTGTCCATTGTGCCTGGTTCATGCACAGTATCACGCGATCTCCTCATCCACAGCCCTGGCTTGTTCCGCCAGGGCCTGGCACCAGCAGTTCACGCAAGTCGTCAGTGTAAGCCGACATGAGGCAACCCACCAGAGGAGACAGTGCACTGCTGCCGAGTCACTTCGGTGGTGTTCAATGGTGCCTGTTCGGATCCAACCTACGCAGGACACCACCTGCTAAACTCCCTACTTACAACAGTGAATGGTTAATCAGAACCAGTGCAAATGAGCTCCCCTTTCATGGGGTGCACCACACGCATCCAGCGACAGTCCCCATGAATCCCCAGTCCTGGTGACCACGACAACCTCACCAAGGGCATGGACATGGACAGAAAGTCAAAACAGGTCACCTTGAGAGTGGATCAGGAAGAACCACAGAAGGATATA
This sequence comes from Conus ventricosus, assembly GCA_018398815.1. Classification (NCBI taxonomy): domain Eukaryota; kingdom Metazoa; phylum Mollusca; class Gastropoda; order Neogastropoda; family Conidae; genus Conus; species Conus ventricosus. Next base: position 7,332,163 of record CM031598.1, read on the forward strand.
TATACGATAGCCAAGCCGCTAGAAACAAATTTGTACATAGTTTTTAAGATTCCTCTTACTACTTGTTTAAACTAATGTTGCTCCCCAAGGGGTTGAGCGCTTATAAAAATTGTTTTAGGCATCTTAAATATACTGATCTATATAATATATATACGTATATATATTGTTTCATAAACGCTGATTTATGAGGATAAGGAAGATGATGCTATGGATTTCCATTCTGGTCTCGGACTGTATGATAGGGCTGTACTTCATTCTTAATTTCAATACAACATAATGCAATACAATACAATACAAAGTTTATTTCCTTTCACCACTTTTGGGGTATGGAGAATGATAACCATAGCCAAACTATCATCAGCACAAATTTCTGGAAAAAAAAAAATAAAAGGAACAGTCACACAAATCACAACCCCGCCTTAGCTTGAGGCTGTGTCAGACCAACTGACATAGCTAGAACACCCAAGGCTACATCAAATGTTATTCTGTGTCAGACCAACTGACATAGCTAGATCACCAAGGCTACATCAAAATGTTATTCTGTGTCAGACCAACTGACATAGCTAGATCACCAAGGCTATATAAAAATGTTGTTAGCTGTGCATAGTTATGTGGGTATTGTCTTCACCGTGACAAGCTCCTAGCATAACACCATAAGTCTCCAAAATCCCTCCAAGTTGGAGTGTGGCTGCCCATGTGGCAGGATAATCAAAACTGGTCACAAACGTAATGTTCTCATCCCCAGCTGATGCATTTGTATCGTAGTGTTCAAGTACTTCGGCTGTTCAGATGATCCCTGAAGTCTTTTAGCCAGGGTACAATGACAACTAATTGCGTCGTTGAACATTTAAGGACTATAGTCATGTGTATTGGTCAAGAAAATGTTGCATCCATGAAAGGGGGTTGATCAGAACATTCTACTTAATAGTTTATCCTGGCATCAAGCCAAGAGATAGACACCTGCAGTGTTGGTCATGAAGTTTGAGCAATTCTGTCGGACGCATCCATTTGGTGGATGAAACATGACTTTGTGGTCCCAGTCTTCCCAGCTGAGTCCGTGTCATACTCGGCTCTGGGTAGGAGGCGATCAGGGCCGACAAATCCCACAAATAAAATGCTCTGATGACCATGACCTCCTGTCTGGGAGTCTGCCAAGACAGCTGGATATACTTAACTTGCAGGTGGGTGCGCTTAGCTGTTTTGACATTCTGTCTCCAACTCCTCATATATAAACACTCCTTTGAAAAGGAAAGAAAATGAAAATTTTGGAGGGAATTTGGCATTTAATGATTTAATGATTGTTTGTCTATGTATTTGTCTGACTTTATTATTCAAGTTTAAAAGGCTGTGCCAGTCTTGAATAATAGTTACTCTGTGTTAGGTTTTCTTATGGGAGCAAAAGTTACCCCACTTGTTTACTGTTTAATGATTTATGAATATTATTTCACGATGATGCTTCACTTGCAGCATCAGTGGTGGTACCTGGTCTGTCAGGTGCAGGGGTGTCCAAAGAGAGTCTGTGATATTGCATGCCATGCATTTTGTGTCTTGCCAGAACTGGATCGATGTGTCAGGTGCAGGGGTGTCCAAAGAGAGTCTGTGATATTGCATGCCATGCATTTTGTGTCTTTCCAGAACTGGATCGATGTGGGAGCAGATGATGGGTTAGATCCAAGCGAACTGGAAAGTGGAACAGATGAGGGTCTGGATGACTTCAGCGACGACGACGGATCTGTAGATGGTCATGTAAGTAAACAGCGTGAAATGAGGGATGGAAAACAGTTGACACATGTTCTGAACCTGTTTACCTGTGAACTCGTGCTGATTCTCATGTTTATGTGCTGAACAGTATTTGAAGGGATGTTTCTGAAATCTGCTGTACGTCTCATCCTTCACTGTTACGTCTTGTTCATTTGTGCTTGTGTATGTGTTTGTCTTTTCCTCAGTATCTGTCAGCAGCATTATTCTCATACCGCTCGTTCCAGCTCCCCCTGATGCCATCACAGGTTTGTTCTGCTGTTGCCTCAGCTTTGGTTGTCTGTGGTGGAACAGTCAGTATCAAGTCTGTCATCAGGCAGCCCACTAGAAGAGCACCACACTGATGCTGGCTCTCTCCTGTGGTGTTCAGTGGTGCCTGTTCTGATCCAACATAAACAGGACGCCATCTAGGAAGCCTTCAGTAGTGACAATTGCCGTTTAGTCATTGAACCAAGGTGAGCGAGTCTCTCCACCTGTGTGGAGGGTACCCCACATCCCTCAAACAAAATTCCTAAAGAGGACGCCATCTAGGAAGCCTTCAGTAGTGACAATTGCCGTTTAGTCATTGAACCAAGGTGAGTGAGTCTCTCCACCTGTGTGGAGGGTGCCCCCACATCCCTCAAACAAAAGTCCTAAAGAGGACGCCATCTAGGAAGCCTTCAGTAGTGACAATTGCCGTTTAGTCATTGAACCAAGGTGAGTGTCTCTCCACCTGTGTGGAGGGTGCCCCCACATCCCTCAAACAAAAGTCCTAAAGAGGACGCCATCTAGGAAGCCTTCAGTAGTGACAATTGCCGTTTAGTCATTGAACCAAGGTGAGTGAGTCTCTCCACCTGTGTGGAGGGTGCCCCCACATCCCTCAAACAAAAGTCCTAAAGAGGACGCCATCTAGGAAGCCTTCAGTAGTGACAATTGCCGTTTAGTCATTGAACCAAGGTGAGTGAGTCTCTCCACCTGTGTGGAGGGTGCCCCCATCCCTCAAACAAAAGTCCTAAAGAGGACGCCATCTAGGAAGCCTTCAGTAGTGACAATTGCCGTTTAGTCATTGAACCAAGGTGAGTGAGTCTCTCCACCTGTGTGGAGGGTGCCCCCACATCCCTCAAACAAAAGTCCTAAAGAGGACGCCATCTAGGAAGCCTTCAGTAGTGACAATTGCCGTTTAGTCATTGAACCAAGGTGAGTGAGTCTCTCTACCTGTGTGGAGGGTGCCCCCACATCCCTCAAACAAAAGTCCTAAAGAGGACGCCATCTAGGAAGCCTTCAGTAGTGACAATTGCCGTTTAGTCATTGAACCAAGGTGAGTGAGTCTCTCCACCTGTGTGGAGGGTGCCCCCACATCCCTCAAACAAAAGTCCTAAAGAGGACGCCATCTAGGAAGCCTTCAGTGGTGACAATTGCCGTTTAGTCATTGAACCAAGGTGAGTGAGTCTCTCCACCTGTGTGGAGGGTGCCCCCACATCCCTCAAACAAAAGTCCTAAAGAGGACGCCATCTAGGAAGCCTTCAGTAGTGACAATTGCCGTTTAGTCATTGAACCAAGGTGAGTGAGTCTCTCCACCTGTGTGGAGGGTGCCCCCACATCCCTCAAACAAAAGTCCTAAAGAGGACGCCGTCTAGTAAGCGTCCAGTAGTGACAATTATTGTTTAGTCACTGAACCATGAGTGAGCATCACCACGTGGAGGGCATCTTCACCTGGAGGTCACCACCATATCCCTTCAGGCCCAACAAAAGTCCTTGTGAATTAGCAAGTTTTGATGTGTTTCACCTATCACCATGGGCATAGGTATGGTGGGGGAATCAAGACAGTTCACAATGAGAGCTGCTTATATTGAGATATTTTCTCCAGTGATGATCAACACAGAATTTGCATGGTGAAGATAATGTGGAGTTCCCCATGATAAACAGCTGCCTGACAAAGGTGTAATTTATACTTTTTATAATGTTGCCTGGCACGCCAACCAGGCCTGCGAGATACAGACACCTGCAGTGTTGATCAGAAAATTTGAATAATGTTCTCAGAGACATCCATTGAGGGGATAAAATGGAAAAGCCATCCAATTTGAGCCCGCAGCCCAATAGGTGTGTATGGGAGCCAGTTGGGGCGAACGAATCACACAAAATGATGGGGATCAAACTCACATCTCCCGGCCTGGGAGACCACAGCTCTAACCATTGACCCAGAATGGCTGATAAATTCTTTCTCTATCTCTCTTTTTTTTTCTTCTTTTTTGTTCTTTTAAGCATTCCCCAGATGACGGCGAGGCACACTGGTTACAATGCATGCATCTTCACAGGCTGTATATTACATGTGTGCATCTTGTCGCATTGACAGAGAATTGACAATCCTCTGGGGGGTTTTTTAGAATGGAGTTTGGAATTGACCACAGAGAGTGAAAGAGAACAATTGAACCGTCTTAAAGAGCAAGGCTTTTTTTTTTCTTTTTCTCATAAGCCTCCAAGGAAAATCATCACAGAAAAAAATTGTGCATTTCAGTTTTACAAAGACTGTTGTATGTTGTTGATGTTGCAGCGGACAAGAAATGTGAGAAATGATCTGACAGTTGTATGTTGTTGATGTTGCAGCGGACAAAAAATTTAAGAATGACTGACAGTGTATGTGTTGCGTTGACGACAAGAAATGTGAGATTATTACATTTTGCTGTTGACGTTGCAGCGGACAAGAAATGTGAGAAATGATCTGACGTTGTATGCTGTTGACGTGCAGCGGCGAGAACAAGAAATGTGAGAAATTATCTGAGTTGTACTGTTGTGCAGGGACAAGAATG
>CM031598.1:7337706-7400206 GCA_018398815.1 Conus ventricosus
CCTTCGTCGTTGAATCAATATCAGTCTACTCAGAATCGATCATTCCATAACGCACAATGATATGCGCAAAAGAACGGTAAGGATTAAACGTGATCAGACAACGCCTATTGAACCACCAGTAATAATAATAATAATAATAATGTGCATTTCTTGCGCCTAATCTTAAAAAGCCCTAAGCGCTTACAATAAAGAATAAATAAATTTAAATCAAGAGAAGCAACCAATATGATAAACAACATAAGGCAATCTTCCAAACACACACACACAACATTTCTACATGCTTAAGCTGAGCACACACACACACACACACACACACACACACACACACACACACACACACACACACACACACACAATCACAAACACACACACACACACACACACACACACACACACACACACACACACACGCCAGGTGTAGGTACATCTGCTTTCGACAGGAGGGGAAGGGTCATGACTGGAAGAGGGTAGTCTTAAGAGAAGACTTGAAGGAAGAGAGGGAAGTCGCAGAGCGGAGAGATAAAGGGAGGTTATTCCAACAACAGGGGCCTGGAAGGAGAACGAACGTTCACCGAGGGTCCTAGTGCGGAAGCGAGGAATTTGGAGAAGAGAAGTGTCAGAGGAAGAATGTAGCTGTCTAAGAGGTTTGTAGGTATTCAGAAGATCAGCAAGATAGGATGGGGCTAAACCACTGAGAGATTTGTGGCAGAGCAAAGAAAGCTTGTATTCAATTCTTTTGCCTACTGGGAGCCAGTGGAGAAAAACGAGCAAAGGAGCCGAGTGAGAAAATTTGGAGCGTTTCAATACTAGTCGGGCAGCACTGTTTTGAATTTTCTGCAATTTGCCAAGAAGATTCTGTGGGCAACCAGCAAGAAGAGAATTACAGTAATCCAAACGAGAAAGAACAAAAGCAGAAATAAGAGTTTTGGTGGCATCATCCGAAAGAAGATGACGAACAGAAGAAATACGGCGAAGTTCCAGATAGCAAGCACGACAGACAGAGGAAATTTGACTTTGAAAGGATAGAGTTTGGTCCAGTGTGACCCCAAGATTACGAACAGTTGAAGAAGTCCGAATGACTGAATTATCTAGTTGGACAGATGAGGGAAGGCAGTTTGTAGACAATAATCTTTTAGATGCTATGAAAATCAGTTCGGTCTTGTCTTTTGTTTAGTTGAAGTTTGTTGTCAATCATCCAAGCTTTGATATCAGAAAAACATGCCTGAGTTCGTTCAATGATAGAGGGGAGCTGAGAAATATCGTCAGAGGTGTAGATTTGGTTGTCGTCAGAGAAACAGTGGTGGGAGATGCCGTGATGAGTGACAATGTCAGAGATAGGCTGTGTATAAAGAACGAAGAGAATGGGGCCCAAGACAGAGCCCTGGGGGACTCCATACTCCAAGTCAGCTGACTGAGAAGAGAAACCATTCACAGAGACAGTCTGAGTGCGACCACAAAGATAGGATCTAAACCAGGAAAGAGCTGTAGCAAGATCTGGTCTGTTTTCTGCTCAATTTGAAAGGTGGCTATTATCATTCTTATGTGACGGTATCCAATGCGTACATAGGTCAACAGAACATACGTTTAACATCTCTTCCTTAGTATCATAATGTAACACACACACACACGCACGCACGCACGCGTACGCACGCACGCACGCACGCACGCACGCACGCACGCACACGCACACACACACACACACACACACACAGAAGCAGACAGAGAAAGAGACAGACGGATAGGCAAAGACAAAGGCAGAATGAGAGATACAGACAGCGAGGGAAAGGGGAAAGAGGGGGGTCGAGAGAAAGAGAGAGAGAGAGTGACTGCGCGCGCGCGCGCGCGCTCGCGTGTGTGTGTGTGTGTGTGTGTGTGTGTGTGTGTGTGTGTGTGTGTGTGTGTGTGTGTGTGTATTGACCCTATTCATTAGTGTGTGTGTATCGACCCTATTGAATAGGGTGTGCGTGGCGTGTGCGTGTGTGTGCGTGCGTGTGCGTGTGTGTGTGCGTGCGTGCGTGCGTGTGTGTGTGTGTGTGTGTGTGGTGTGTGTATTGACCCTATTCATTCAGTGGCAGTGGCAAGTCCTTTGGACTTGTACGGGGAGCTGGACGTTTACGCTCTCCACTATCTTGCGAGCATACCGCAAGCATAGCTGGTAAGTTGACGGTCACCGACCCTCAACTCCAGGGCTTGTCTACCTTGTACGCGAAGCTGAATTCGGCGGACTGCGCGGAAGAAACCACTGTGGTTCAACGGGCAGAAAGGCGATTTCCAGCAACGCATTGTGGTGCGCACAGGGCGTGTCAAGACACAAAAGACGTCACGGTCATCCACTGCACCCCAATCTATCTCCAGCTGTCTCGACTTCGTCTTGCCACTGGACACAGATGGACTGGGGCGAGAGTGAGGCTGACGACGCGCAACTCTCCCTCACTATAATCCAAGTCAAGCGCAAGTCATGACTTCAAAGGTCAGGAACAGAATTGACAAAGCCAGCTGTGTGTGTGTGTGTGTGTGTGTGTGTGTGTGTGCGTGTGCGTGCGTGCGCGCGCGCACATGTGTGTATGTGTGTGTGTTGGGTGTGTGTGTGCTTGTGTCTACGCCGTGCACGCATGTGTGCGTGCGTAAATGCGTGCATGTGTACATGTGTGCAAACGTGCATGTGTCTGTGCGTACGTGCGTGCGTGCGCGCGTGTGTGTGGGCATACGTGTGTGTGTATGTGTGCGGGTGCGTGCGTGCGTGTGTGCGTGTGTGTGTGTGTTCTCATCACGATGCAAGTTATGTTTAAATGTGTGAATAGCCCGGTTCGAATCAATCCATAATCCACGCTATTCGCATCATACAAGTGTCAATTTTGTTCTCTTTTTTTTTGTTACAGTGGCTTACTACGCTCGAATAATTTTCAGTCATGATAAAGCAACTGTCGTCACATGACCTTGTCCCCTCCCGTGGCAAAGAGAACATGACAGGGGAACTGCACACACAGTAACGAACACATGAACACTCGCCCAGCAAATTCATCTTATAGGAAAAAAACGACAACAATCCAAAAATAATCTTATCTTCAGCAAAGTAAAGAATCACCTTTGACCTTTTCACACTGGATAACTTGGTTTTAATCATGTTATACGCCAGCATGTTGTTAAAGCGCGTGAGAATACTGATTCGTCATGGTTGGGGGAGGCGGTGGGGAATAGGGGTGGGGTAAGGTGGGTGTAGAGGTAGGGAAAGGACAATAATGGTACATAATTAGAAAAGACTTCTTATTCTGTCATTAATGGTACATAATTAGAAAAGACTTCTTATTCTGTCATTTAGCCTTAAAAAAAACACAAAAACAAAAACAAAAAAAAACAAAACAAAAAAAAAACATTGATCATGCTTGTATGGAAGATGGTGTAGACTTTAAGCTAAAACAAAAACGAAACAAAAGAAAACTAAACAAAACTAAACCCCCCCCCCCCCCCCCCCCCCCTTCCCAAATTTGCGAAACCAGGCCAATCTTCTTTTCAAGTATAAAACTACGAATGTTGCAACGATGATTTTGGCGACAATTATAAGAGGTCCTGACGGTCGTGGTGCAATCACATGCTGACGACAACGATGATGACGATGATAATGGTGGCTGACAGACGATGTCAACACTAAAACGCCTTAGACTCGGATGAGAAAACGATTGTAAACAAACAAAACACTACGTCGACTGACAAAATAGCAAACCTTTTTTCTTTTTTTCAAATCGGCTAGCTTGGAAGCATTGACAACAACAAAATGAAGAACTACATATTACAAACACACCTTTAGGTGCACGCGTGACAGGATGTAAATGAAAAGGGTGCAATTATTCGTACAACCAAAGACTTGTAATACAAGACCACAGCGGATCTATTAAGTTACATCGTGTTCGAAAGACAGAAACAGACCAAAAACAAGAACAGAACAGACAGAAATAACAAAGAAAGAAAAAAAAAGCAGACAGAAATAAACAAAGAAACAGCAACAACAACAACAAAAAAACAGCAGAAATAAACAAAGAGCGAGCCAATGAACGAAGCACGAGAGAGACCCAACAAGACTTGAAAACTTTCTACCCAAGGACGAAGACTTGAACCAGTGCCTCGTCTCCAGTCTATTCTCGCCATTCCACCACTTACTAAAGCATTAATGGTGGTAGCGACAACAACACAACAACAACAACAACACAACAAGCATCATCACTGTCATCATCATCATCATTATTATTACTATTATTATTATTATTATTATATATTACTAGTATTATTATCATTCTTATTATAATCATCATTATTGTCATTATATATTATTATTATTTTCATTATATTATCTTTATTATTGCTGCGTGTTGTTCTTATTTATTGTCGTCATCGTCATCATCATCATCATCATCATCGTCATCTTTACTGTTATTACCGGTATTATAATCACAATGGCTACACAACAACAACGACGACGACGACGACGACGACGACAACAACAACAAACGAACGGAAAGAATGACTAATAAATTTTACAATAAAAGAATGTTTAAAACCGTACCGGCTTGGCGTGACTAACAAACAAAAGTGATAAATCGAGTAAACAAGGTAGGCAGGAACACGAACAAACAAAAGTCATAAAAATGAAGCGAATGGTCAAAACTCGTATCCTCTCATCTCCTCTCTCTCTCTTCTCATCTCTCTCTCTCTGTCACACACACACACACACACACACACACACACACACACACACACACACACACACACAGAATTCTGAGAGAGAGAGAGAGAGAGAGAGAGAGAGAGAGAGAGAGAGAGAGAACGAGCTCACATACACTCAGAAATCCTAACAACCACACGAACCGACGCAACAGGCGAACAAGCTTTGTTCTCCCTCAGCGAGTTCAGTATGTGAACGCGCAGGCGCAAATCGCTCGCTCTACACGAAACAAACGCATGAGTACTCATGGCATAACTGGTCAATACCTCTTTGTTGTCAAGCACGCGCGGTAAACGTGTGAACTACCACCCACCGGAGACTTCGGTCATATGACTGGGAAGTCAGACAAGGAGGAGATAATTCTTCATCTATTGGACAGACAACTTTGGGGCCTACTGTCCTTATCGAACCCACTGTCTAAACAGTAGGAATGTGTTTTGATTGATTGATTGATCGAGAGAGAGAGCGAGAGAGAAGAGAGAGAGAGAGAGAGAGAGACGAGAGAGAGGAGAGAGAGAGAGAGAGAGAGAGAGAGAGAGAGAGAGAGATTCTTTGGTGTAAGCAGCCATTTTCAACTGGCTAACTTTAAATTCTGCTGCATTTGAAAGTGGGGACTTCGGGGAGGGGGAGGGGAGGGGGAGGGGGGGGGGAAGGATTTTAAACAAGCAAAGGAAAAGGAAAAACGGCCAAAAAATCAAAAGAAAAAAGAAACAAGAAAAGAAAAAGGTTGGAACACAGAAGCCTTTACAGTTAAAAAAAGAAAAAGAAAAAAAAAGCGCTATGCCCACTTGACTTTCTCCACACTTTCACCTCGTTGTAGGTCGGAACCCTGAAAAGACTGTAACACTTGTCCCTAACGTGTTTCCTGCCTTAAGGGAAAGACAGAGGGCACGCGGAGTCACCTCGCGGAAGCAAAGGTCGATATCAGAAGCGAGGGCGCAAGAGCTGCGTGCGTTTCACAGACGGGAGGGCTATAGAATGCTGGTTGAGTCTGGCCCAATACGGACGTTTCTTGGCGACCTCTCGCGGTGAGAAATGGCTAGATATCGCTAGCGCATTTCTACGGGAACAAACCACCTTTATAAATCTCTCTTCTCTCTTCTCTCTCTCTCTCTCTCTGTTTTCTAAACTCTGAATCCTTCAGGAAAAAAGTCTTTAGCTGCTATCCCCGAGAATCACAGCTGTTTCCCTTAGGAAAATAGCTATTTTTCCAATTTTTTGCTGACAATCACGAGTTTTTCCTTTATTTTCTCAAGGAAAACAGTTATCACTGGCGTTAACCCCTGATCAGCAAATGAATAGGGAAGTCTTGCTTCCACAATAAACAAAGACACGCCCATAACTCCAAAGACATGCTGCTTACGACACCGAATCGCCCAGCAGATATGACAGCATAGAGCACACAGAACAATTAAGGAAACATTCCCCACACAAGAATGTTCCAAGCTTGTCTACTTACCCTGTAGCGAGCACATCTACACAGCAACAACAACTGGAGACATGAACAGATACAAATCAACATTTATTCATCTTGTTTTTCCTATGCTTTCGTGGGGATGGGGTGGGGGACAATTAATATCTTTAAGGAAAACAATGGACGTATGAAAACAGTTTATGACCCTCAGCATCACGACTATGTTCCCTGGCCTGTCTACCCGATTCGCCCTTGTTGTGGTCAGCAGCGATAACACGTTTTCCCTGCAAACGATGTTTCCCTCGCGGTAATACATGTTTTCATCAGAAAAACAAGGATAACAATTATAATCCTGAAGAAAACAGGGTGGGTGGGGGGGTGGGGGGGGGGCTGAGGGTGGGAGGGGGGGGGGGGGGGGACTGTGATCCTCTAGGAAAACAGGGAAAACAGTTATTATCCTTAGTGAAACAGGGAAAACAGTTGTGATCTCTAGACAAATAAGCGTTCTCTTAGGACAATGAGTGTTTTCCCACTTTTCGCTTTTTCCTCGAAGATTATCGCTCTTTAGACGCTAGTAAGCACCCATACATCTGGTGACTGACTTCGTATGCTGGACAAAGATGGCGGCCACAGTGGATCGGAGTCTTGAATGGTGAGAAAAGGCGTGTTTGGATGCAGAATGTTATGAACCTGTCTTTGTATATTCTCCTGTCAATCATCTGTGTCAATCAGCTGTCAGACGTTGCCGTTACCATGCCTACCATGCCAAAGTCCTAATTTCGTCAAATCTGGATCCACCTTCACGAACCAGGCTCGTTCGGGAAAGGCAGCCAAAGCAGCTTCCACCAAGAACCGTCTATTCAGAATAGGATGAGATTAGAGAAAATTTATTAGATCCCAAAAGAAAAAAGAAAAAGAAATAATGTCAGGTGCTATTGTTATAACAGAAGGAGGAATGAACAGGACATTAGACAAGTATCAAACCAGTAACAAAACATTTCTACAAAGACACAGATTTGAACACTGCACAAGGTTTGACATTTCAGCACACATCATATTTATAACAACAACAGTAGTCTACGTCCATTTGTCGTTTCTTCGGCGAGTTTTGCCGTCACCACCTCGCCGGAAAGACATCTAGCGATTCTTGCGGTTGAGAAATTCGCCTCTACCCCAGGCTTTTTAACATTCTTACCCCATTTGGGACAGCCACCTCAACAGGACTATGACAGTTTGACGTCGTTGGGCAGACAAATCATACATGTAGCATTGCATGTTGGTGTACACGGTGATTTAGCTGCTTGTCAGTCTTTCCTCCGTGCTGGGGGGGTGGGGGGGAGGGCTGGACCAACGTCAACGTGCAAATACTTGCTCTACGTAAAAAAAAAAAGAAGAAGAAAAATGACTGGTTGGCTAGGGAACCGTAACGAGTGACTGACGCACGCGAGAGAGAAAGTGGGCGGAGTGGGGACGGGATGAGAGAGAGAGAGAGAGAGAGAGAGAGAGAGAGAGAGAGAGATGGGGGGAGGAGGGGGGGGGGGGGGCAAGGATTCCAGTGTAAAATGCGAGAAACACTCACTCTACGCGGAAAGCGCTTCCACACAGTCGCCTTCACTCGTGGGTGGTCTTCGTTATTAAACTTTTTAATGTTTTATATTAATGTCAATTTGGCTAACACACAAGCGGATACAGTTGCGTTGTATAAACGATTCCCAGCTTAACATTTGACAAAAGAGAAGAAGAGGAGGAAGAGCCGCCTTTCAAAGGGAGGCAACTTGTGGGGTTTTCCAATAAAAGCTCCTGTTAAAAACGCTGTTAGATAACTCCCCTATTTTTTTTTTTTTTTTTTTTTTTATAAAGCAGCACGGTGGTGTTTATAGCTCGCTATACCGGAACCCTCCGCTTTTCCTGATTGGTTAACAACAGACAAACGGGACACGACGCACTGGTGGCTGGTTGCCTTGATTGAAAAATTGCCCTGCAGTCGGTCGTCTGCTCTGCCGGGATAATTAATAGATGTCGGCGCGGTCCCCCCCCCCCCCCCCCCTCCCCGAGGTTACTCTCCTGCCCCCACCCAAGTTCACTTCATCCTTTCTGTCCCCCCCCCCCCACTCCCCCCATCCCACCCTCCTCTCTTCCATACTGTCTCCTCTCCTACGTCTCAAGTTTGTTTCAGCCTCGCCGAAATTGTAGTACCAGGAGAGATGGTACTGTGATGCCCCCCTCCCCCTTCCCCCTCCCCCCCCCCCCCCCTTATTCGTTTTTTTTTTCTTTCTTTCCTTTTTTTTTATTTTTAGTTTTCTTCTTCTTCTTCTTCTTCTTCAGATGGAGTCGCATGTATTGTGCGGCGCCAACTGTTCCCTCCTACCTTTCCTCCTCCTCCACGCCACCTCCTCTTCCTCTCCCTCCACCCTCACTAGGTCCTTGGTTGTTAAGTGGCGAGAGTGAAAACTTCGGCCGCTTCTTCCTGCCAGTAAAAGGACGTTAAAGTGTTTGACGCATGCGTGCAGGAAAAAAAAAAACAAAAACAAAAAAAAAACCATGGCTGAACGTCATCAGGGGAAAGCACTGGTTTTGACCTGTAGCCTTTTGAGATAGTGTTTATCTTGTTTCTTACCAAAATTAATAGAATTCAGAGCGGTAACAAGCTGAATTAGAGAAACAAGTCTGTTCAAACTCTCTCTCTCTCTCTCTCTCTCTCTCTCTCTCTCTCTCTCTCATATAATTATTTGCACAAACTTTAGCCTATCTTTTTCACCTCTCTCTCTCTCTCTCTCTCTCTCTCTCTCTCTCTCATAAACACGGACGGACATATACAGTTATCGATCAGGTAAGTTATTCGCCCAATTCTTAAAACTTCCGCAGTTGCGTTAAAAAAAAAGTCCAAATTTACCTGTCGTCAGAGCTCGAAAACGTGACTCCCACCTGCTCCGCCCCTCCTCATGGACGAACCTCTCTACCACTGGGAGCTGTTTTTCTCTGATACTGGACAATGACTGTGTGTCTTGTCCGCACATTACCTTCAAGGCTCAACACCGTCAACTCTGTGCCCTGTTATTGATGAGATTCCACTGGCTCCCTGTTTCTGCCAGAGTTGACTACAAGATCGCCTGCACCTGCTACAATAGTGTTACTGGCACTGCCCCTGCTTATCGCCCTGATCTGGTTATCTTGTGCATATTCTCTCAGTCTCGCTGGTCTTCTGACTCCAAATTTCTTCGGCAAAACAGCTTCACCTGTTGGCTAAGTCTCATGGCTTCCATCCCTTTTCTGCCTATGGTCCCCAGCGCTGGATTTCTCTTCCATTTCATGTAAGATAGCCCACTTCTGTCTTACCTCTGAAAGACCTTGCGGCGATGCATGAGCTTCGAGGCACATCCAGGTGAGAGGGCCTAACGGGACTAGGCCTACTTCGAGCAGTTTATGGGTGGGCACATGTATGCCTCTACCAAACAGCATCCTAGAAATCATTTTCATTTAACTTCAATTTTCATACACGTTTTGTCTAATTTTTCAGTTATTCTTCGTCTGCTGATTGGTCAGACGAATAGATGAAGAGATGCTACAGTCGGGGATCACACGTGTGCAAATCGATCACCTCATACACAAGTAGTCAAACCATAAAGTGAATTATTTCCCTTTTTCTACAAACTTGTCCAGCACTGATTGCGTAATCTTTCAAGTCTTCCCAGTAGACCAAACATCGCCGGCGTCATTCTGTCGTAGAATTCGGAAGAAAACTGGTTCCTCTGGACCATCCTCCTACTACCCTGCTTGGTGCTGCCGAAATGCAAGCGGTCCGTGTTCTGTGAGCGGAGTAATGTGTGCGCTCACCACAGTCGACTGTCCTTGATCCAGCGAGAAAATGTCTTTTTTTCACAGGTATTGAAGATTTTGGGGGGTTGTTCAGCCAATGAATAGTGCTTTCCCAGTGCTGGGTTTGACTGTCTTGTTCGTAACACACACACACACACACACACACACACACACACACACACACACACACACACACACACTATCTCTCACATACACACGCACTTACAGACAGTCTTCCACCTATGCACATGCAAGTGCGCTGCCACATACCATGTCACTACGCAATGATCAATTTCACATCCATCGAAGTAATTCTTCCTTCATTCTCCTCACATTCATTAGTGATGATAAGCTTTCACCCCCCACCCCCACTCCCTCCCCTGTCCACCAGTCGAAAACCATGGAGGCATTGGTGAACAAACTGTCCTTGTATTCAACAGGCAGAAACCAGACTACAGCTAACAGATTAAAGCATACTGAAAGAGACCAGTACATCGATAACACATGCGCACGCGCGCGCAAAACACACACAGTCACTTACTCACCCAGGCAAACACACACACACACACACACACACACACACACACACACACCACACACACACTACAAAGAAGATTATGCAGACATTCAGATTCTATTAAAGACATTATAAAATTTTATAAGCCTGTTAGATTAAGTTCATGTCAGACTGGACTTCATAAGTTTAAATCCATCAGGGTACTTTGGCTGACATTTCAACATTGCTGAGCAAAGCAGCTTTCCTTGTTTTATGTTGAGATTCACTGCTAAAAAAAAAAAAAAAAAAAAAAAAAGTTTTCATCAAAAAAAAGAAGAAGGTTAATACACCTATGCAATTTTTCTTTTCCCTTTGAATTAGGGAGAGAGAAAAAAAGACTGGCATACAATATTTGACATTTGGATGTTGAAATTTATGCGATAATTATGTTTGTTGATTTTTTGTGTGTGTGAAACATTTGAAATTGTTAGAATCTCACGCTTCTTGCCTTGGGAGCAAGTCGTCATAAGGGAACTAACTGCGTATGCTGGGAATGCATTTGTGCCGAGTTAGGTCCTTTAAAACAAATTACTATGGCTATGAAAATCCATGTATTATTGTCTGTTTGTCTAATGTTAATGGTATTTGTATCAAACGCGCCTCATCCATCCATCCAAATAACTAGGCATTTAGATCCCAAACAGCTGCTGTTCACCGAGTATTGGACGCGACTCAGCAGTGGAAACTACGCAAATTTATTCATCTACTATCTTTCCTAAGCTTTTAAAGAACAAGTCTCACAGGGAAAAGAGACCGAGCAACACACACACACACACACACACACACACACGCACACGGGGGTGGGGGTGTGGGGGGGGGGAGAGAACCTAACAGAATACTATGTTCTGTTAGGTACTGTTTGCATAATGCTTTTAGTTTTTCAGCAACTTTTTTCCTCTCCAAGCTTTCGTTTTGTTCCATTTACTACCCTTCGCTGGCTGCTTTGGGGGTGCTGTAGGATTCTTTTTTGAACCCTTGGTGGTGAGAACACCACAGAATTATGGACTGTGGTGTGTCTCTATTTGAGACCAAGATCACAGACACAATCAGCCGTGTCTCCTGATGAGTCCGATCCAGCGGACGAAAGGCCTAGGAGCAGGCAATACAAATTGATGTGTCTTCGAGAGGGATTGTGATGGTTCCCTCAGGCAGCTAGTGAAGGGTTTCTCATATTTATAATACATTCCCCCCATTTTCTTTATCTTCAATATTTTTTTTTAAATCTCTGAAAGTTCAAATCTTTGCCAAGTCATTACTATAATGACGGAAGAATTGTAAGCCTGCACTTGTTTTCCCCCACTACTTAATTGTTCAGAATACTATGTTCTGAGAGAACTCTGGACAGATATCGATCACCCTGAAACTTTTGAACGTAACGAATGGCTATATTCATATTCAAGATTTACGTGCAGGCCGACAAGAAGGAGAGACAAGCGAGAAGTTCTCTACTGTGTCACTCTCTCAGGCGAAGCGGGAATGAGCTCTCTGCTTTCCGGCCTGCTGTTCTCCAGTCTTCATCATACCCTTCTTGGAAAGTGTGGGAATCTAGAACAAGTAAAGAAATCACAGGTCCCGAAAGACAGATAAACTAAGACTTAGAATGCTACTGCGGCTCCTCTCCGCCTCATATAGCCTACACCTTGCATTACACATTTCCCTTCGGAAAACAGTTTAGTGGTTTTAAAATGGAGCTATCTTGATTTTCCTGCTTTAGATTTTATGGCATTAGTTCTTGACTACTTCCGTAAGCGGTACTTAATCAAGTTTAGAGGAAAGTGCTGTGTGTGTTATGTGCGGGTGTGTGTGTGTTCGTTCTTTAGTTTTACGTCTGTTCATCCTTAAGTGATATTAGACGGTGTGTGTGTGTGTGGTTTTCTGTAACCATGCCAGCTGTAGTCTTAAAAGTCAGTCCACAGTGAAAATGGGAAGACTGACACAACACTTTAGAGTATATTCAACATGGTATTAACAGGAGTGACAGAAAATAAATCTCTGACGTGTCTCACGTGACACGTGTCTGCCGTCTCATGGGAGCCAGCCTCCACTCATCAGCAAAGATGGGACAACCAGTCAGTGGAGAAGTGTGAGGTCTGAATATTCTGAGCACCTCGATAGTGTGTGTGTGTGTGTGTGTGTGTGTACGTGTGTGTGCGTGCGTGCGATTATGTGTGTGTGTGTGTGTGTGCGCGTGTGTGTGTAGGTCGGGGGAGGGGTGGTGGTGGACGGGGTGGATGAGGGGGAGGAGGACGCCAACATGTCAGTTCTCGAGTCCTCTCCATCAGTTAGGGCACCGGTTTGGACTAAGTCCTCTCCATCAGTTTGGGCACCGGTTTGGACTAAGTCCTCTCCATCAGTTTGGGCACCGGTTTGGACTAAGTCCTCTCCATCAGTTAGGGCACCGGTTTGGACTAAGTCCTCTCCATCAGTTTGGGCACCGGTTTGGACAAAGTCCTCTCCATCAGTTAGGGCACCAGTTTGGACAAAGTCCTCTCCATCAGTTTGGGCACCGGTTTGGACAAAGTCCTCTCCATCAGTTAGGGCACCGGTTTGGACAAAGTCCTCTCCATCAGTTTGGGCACCGGTTTGGACAAAGTCCTCTCCATCAGTTAGGGCACCGGTTTGGACAAAGTCCTCTCCATCAGTTAGGGCACCGGTTTGGACAAAAGGCTAGTGCTCGGCAGTGAACACGCGCATGTGAATTTATATGCTGAAGTCTGGCACAGGCATGTGGTACTAGCATAAATTATCTGTCTCTTGTGCATTAAGAAGGGGGGGAAAAAAACACACCCAAAGGTGCGGGTGGGACCCAGAGAAGTACTGTCCCCAAATGCCGAACACACCAGGGAAGCCTGCGCTGCGTTCACATGGGGTGCAGGCACGCACAGGGCATTCCACTAACACGTGAAGGGACATAACTGCTCCCTGACAGATGCCATTGTGTAATGGCCACCGGCTGTGACACGACAGAACCTACACAGGAGCGAGCAACATGGGTGCACCATCCCATATTTCATGACTGCAGCGCCCAACGGCCAACCCCACCCCACCCCCAAAAAAGAAAAAAAAACACACAAAAAAACACAACAACAACAAACAAACAACAACAACAAACAAACAAACCAAAAAAAACCCCACAAAAAACCGGTGGGCACCGGTTTGGACAAAGGGCAAGTGCTTGGCAGTGAATCGCGCCAGTGAATTTGTATGCTGAAGTATGATACAGGCATAGTATCACTAGCGCTAATTATCTCTCTTGTGCACTGGAGTAAGAACCGGGGAGAATGGGGGGGGGGGGGGTCGTGCAAAGGCATAGTTTAGCCTCCTCAGTCTTGAAGTCATTAATTGGTGCTCCCACAGACAGAGAAAATCTTTGCTGCATCCAACGATGTTTTTTTCTAACAATCCACATCCCCTCTGTCGTACATGATTTTTTTTTCTTCTGAACTTCAAAATGTCCATCCTTTCAAAGAATATAGACTAATGGTTCCGATTTGAAGGAGTTGCTTCTGCTGCTTAGAGCTCAACAGCTCCATTTCAGAAACTGAAGTTCAAAACAGTGTTTCACTTCAGACAGCTACATCTACACTGCCGAGGTGTGGAGCATTGGTTCTGGCACTTTTAATGGTCTCTAAATCAAAACGTACCATCTCATTCTCTATGATTCCTTCTTTCGCTTTGGAGGCCACTGCTGGCCATAACCTCAAGAACAATCAACTCCCAATTTAGTAAAAAAAAAAAAAAAAAAGCCAAACAAAAAAAACACTGTACACCTCTCTGAAATCTAATAGTTACATAACATGTCTGCTTAGGTTTCCGATTATGTTGGCAATGAAACGACTGGCAATCTTGCCAAGAATGCCACATATAAAGAACTCTGCAGATCTTTGTTTTGTGTCTTTAACAGGTCTGAAACCCACAGCTCAGACCTATGTCCAAGATCTCTGGCACATGGACTGGAACACGCAGACAGAAAACAAACTCTGTCAAATGGACTGGAACACGCAGACAGTAAACAAACTCTGACAAATGGACTGGAACACGCAGACAGAAAACAAACTCTGACAAATGGACTGCAACACGCAGACAGAAAACAAACTCTGGCACATGGACTGGAACATGCAGACAGAAAACAAACTCTGACAAATGGACTGCAACACGCAGACAGAAAACAAACTCTGACAAATGGACTGCAACACGCAGACAGAAAACAAACTCTGGCACATGGACTTGAACACGCAGACAGAAAACAAATGCTGGCAAATGGACTGCAACACGCAGACAAAAAACAAACTCGGCACATGGATGGAACACGCAGACAGAAAACAAACGCTGGCAAATGGACTGCAACACGCAGACAGAAAACAAACTCTGGCAAATGGACTGCAACACGCAGAGAGAAAAACTCTTTAAAATCCAGTTGCAGGTGGTGAAACTGCCCTAAAGTAAAGATTTACTTTAGGGCAGTTTCACCAACTGCAACTGGTAGTCACACAGAGGAAAGTTGGTTTTTTTGAGCTTACACAGAAGCCACAGTTTTTTTTTGTATAGCAACTCGTATCAAAATCAATGTACGAGTCACTGCAAAACGTTTCTTATAGACCGTTGGAACTCAAATGATCTTACACCAGAATCCAAGAAAATCCTGTTCAGAGATGTTCCACGTGATCAGATTTCTTTGATCCTGACAGAGATGTATATTTTTCATCTTTATCCAAGATTTTACAAAAGAATGATTATTTTTCGCTAGTTTTAAAAAAATCAGTGTCAGTTTGTTAATATATCATTTTCAGTCCTTTCTTTCTTTCTCTTTTTCCATTTATCTCCTCTCTCTGAACATGCGTGTGTGTGCATGCGTTTGTTGGGTGTGTGTGCATGTGTGTGTTTTGTGTGTGTGTGTGTGTGTGTGTGTGTGTTTTGTGTGTGTGTGTGTGTGTGTGTGTGTTTCGTGCGTGTGTCTGTGTGCACTCTTTGTTCCATCTCATTCTGTATCTGTCAAAGTCGTTCGCCTCTCATGCATTCTCTCTCTCTCAGTGAACGTGAGTAGTAATGCCTGTATTAAGCATCATTTTCTTTTTTAATTCAAAACAGATACACATACAGATAAGCAGCAGGTCTTGGTAACTCGATCCATCCAGTTAAAAAATTCTTTCACTCTACATAATTATCTTTATATATCTATCTGTCTACCTATATATATGCTTTGTTTTTATACATGTCTTATGTACAAATACTTTATCAGTCGTTTTGTGTGTTGGAGCATATACGATTGTTGACTGTATTTCAAATTACTGAGCATTGGGTAAACTGAACGCTAAAGCAATGCCATCATACAAAGCTTCTAGCTACTGGCCTATGCAGCAGAGGCAAGAGTAGGGCTGTTCTAGTTGTTTCTAGCTGCTACACAGTGGCTCGGCTGATATCAATATTGTGGCTGACTGCTTCTATTAAACAGCTCACAACTGAAGATTCTCTCATAATGAATGTACAGTTCTTTTGAACAATTGAAGGAAAAAGATCTCTAGAATGGTAACACGATTTTACTGGCAGGCTCTGATGCTGTCATGAGCGAGGCTGAACCTTACATTCACTTCTTACAGTGTATTACAACGTCTCCAAAATACACTGTGAAACCACAGAGAGAAAACTGTTGAGTAGAGGTGAAGTGAGGAACATCGCAGGCATCACTACATGCATTCCCTCCCCTCATTCACAACGATAATGGGAATTTACTGAATTCTTTCTCAACAAAGCTCAAGCATCTACACAATAAACCGTTTGCATTCACAAAGGAAAACATCTGAAGCGATTCAAAGACTTCTCATGTCAATGTTTCTGTCTCTCTCTCTTTCACACACACACACACACACACACACACACACACACACACACAACCACAACGTGCGTCCGCAGCTGAGTGAAGTAAATTCCATACCCCTGCACCCCTACACCCTTTCCCTGCCACAGAAACACACACACAGCTGACTGATCATGACTCGGACAGGGGTGTGAAGTTTTGATATTCAAAATAGAAGCTATTTGTCTACCTAAGATCACATGATCTGAAAAGAAGGTGAAGGAGCCATTAGTTAATCAACAAGTCTACTCACTGTACAGTGAAAGAGTGAACACTTTTGTGTGAAACATGAAGCACTGAACAACAACGGGAAGCTTAAAATGTGTGTGACATGTATGGAACTTCATACCCATCCTGGCATTTAACATCAGTTCAGACCAAGCGTAGCATCCTAATGCCTGGTCTATAATATGTTTCTTCAGACAAATGACCCTTACACTAGCAATGTCACCGTTCTTTTTTGTACATATCTACCAGCCGCTGTGGCGAAGTGGTTAGCGTCGCGGACTCCCGGCTGGGAGGTCGTGGGTTCGAATCCCATCAGAAGTCATGTGGGTTTTTCTGCCCTGACTGGCTCCTACCCAGGGTTGAGTTTGCTGCGAACTCAGTTGGGAAGACTGGGACCACACAGTCGAGTTTTAGCCACTTAATAGATGTATTTCTGAGAGCGTTGCTCAAATTTCCTGACCAACACTGCAGGTGTCTGTATCTCTCGGGCCTGGTTGATGCTGGGATATATTATGAAAGAAAGCGTAGAGTACAGCCCTGTCATCTAGTCTCAGACCGAAATGGAAATCCGTAGCATCATCTTAATCATCCTCTTTCTCATCGATCAGCATTAAAAAAAAAAAAAGTCTCAAATTCTGTGGCCCTGCATGCCCTGCTCTCATGGTGACCTCAATTTCGATGTCCTCTCCACGTCTGTGACCTTGGTTTGGTTCCATCGGGGTCACTGGTATATGCGAGTCCATGCGGGCTGTCGTTGGACGGACGTGGTGGCTGTGGACAGGGTGTCAGAATGAGCGGCGTGTGTGCACTGCCTCTGAGGTGGCGCAGAGGTTGGGACAGCAAAAAAAAAAAAAAGTCACAGGGCCATTCACTCCTATTTTAAGAGTCTGCTATGCATATAAAACAAAAAAAAGTCAATCTCTCATTTGTTTGCGTTTCAACTACAGTCAAACCTCTATTATAAGACCCTCTGTTAAGAGACCTCCTCTCATTTAAGACTGAATTTTTTTGCACGGATGCATTTTACTATCAAAACGACCCCTCTTACGCGACTTCCTCTAAAACGCGACTTGCGACCTTTGTTTTGTTGAAATTTACGACCTTCGCACCATTGGTGTACGACCATGAGTCAAGGGAAACAACTACACACATGCCGCAATCTAGAGTCGCTTCCTTTGTTAAAAGAAAGATGGCGGAGATCGGAGGCAAAACATGCGGATCACGAAAGAGAAAGCCCCTGAATTTAGATCAAAAGAAGTCGTGGAGGTGAAACTGCAATATCGATTGCTCGAAGTTATGAAGTTGGCAAGACCCAGATTCAAAACATCATCAAAGATCAGAAAGCTGTCATGGCAATCTGGGAACAAGGTGCAAAAGCTGACCGGAAATATGTGAAAGAAAGGAAATCGCTAACAGTAACAGACAAATCCGTGTGTGTGTGTGTGTGTGTGTGTGTGACTGTGACTGAGTGAGTATGTGTACTGTAAGTGTGTGAAAATATTTCTTCAACACATAGTCATTGTATGTCCTTTTGTGTAGCTGTATGAAGGAGACAGTGTGTGTGTTGTGTGTGTGTGTGTGTGTGTGTGTTGTGTTGTAAATTGTAAGGATATTTTATCAGAAAATATTCCAACGCCTAGTCAATGTGTAATTTTGTGTACATTGTATTTGCATTCATCTGTGAAAATTATACATGTTTTCAGTATGCATTCAGTGTTCTTGAGACTTTTTGTGCATGGAGAATTCATCTGTGAGAAAGTGTTTGTTTCTACACCTGTCGGTGCCTACCTCCCTTATAAGACCCCTCCAATTTAAGACAGAATTTTCTGGACATTTTGAAGGTCTTAAAATAGAGGTTTCACTGTACCTGTAAAACGGCTGCAAATCAACCAAACAATCGCACAGCCATTCATTTCCGCTTCAACATCCTAGCATGTTAAAAAGTTGCAAATAAAACAAAACAAAAAAAACCCTCTGTTCTTTCAGTTCACGGATCTATCCTTGTGGGAGAACTGCATGGAGTGGGCTCGTCCTCATCGTCTCCGTTCTGACCCGATAGCAGACTGCTGGCATCTGTGTAATGTTCTTCATCTGACATGTCGTTGTTGTCGTCGTCATCATCGTTGTCATCGTCGTCATCATCATCGTCGTCGTGTTGTTGTCGTCGTCGTCGTCGTCATCATCGTTGTCGTCATCATCGGAGTTGGCTTCAGCACCTTCTTGACTGTTTTCACCAACCTTATCTTTCAGCCCTCGGATCTCCAACTTATTTTCGCTTAGTTCTGTTAATTTTTTGATGTGTCCTTCTATTTCTTTCCTCTCTACTTCATCGGACTGCTCTGCAACAAAGGATTGATCAATTCATTATTGAGCGTCAAACTGAACATCAACTGTGCATGCTAGTTCAATTCCAGAAACGGTGAAGGAGAGAAAAATTACAAACGTACAAACACAGAAAGGAAGCACGGAGGAAAGAGGAAGGAAGGGGGGGAGAGAAAGATGAGGAAAGAACTGGAGAAATATACATCTGTCAACAGACAGCAAGGAGAAATACACATCTGTCAACAGACAGCAAGGAGAAATACACATCTGTCAACAGACAGCAAGGAGAAATATACATCTGTCAACAGACAGCAAGCAGTTGTACATGTGTGTATCGAATCTTTCTTCTTCTTTTTTCTCATTTCAGTTCATTTCCATAAACATTCAGAAGCTTATTTAAGAGTCAACTTGTGAGCTTCAAAATAATTTAAGGAAAAAAAGTCCAAAATCTAACACACACACATGTAGCAGTTTCTGTAAAAATGTCTGCATATTCGGATCTGCTATACTGACTAGTTTCATACCAACATATGTAAGTCTGATTTTTAAAATTTATGACAGAGAAAGAAAGTTCCCTACAAATTACACACCTAGCTTCCGCTGTAATCAACTCCCATAATTCTTAAAAAAAAAAAATTCACCAGATATGCTATTTTCAACTCTAAACAACACATTGTGCTTAATTTGACAGGCGTACCCTGGGAAACGTACAAGATAACTGCATATCACAGTGTAAGATTAAAGTTCCTATCAGCTTTAGTTTTCTAAGAAGCAAAGAACAGTAAGAAGCAGTTTGCTGTTTGACTCCCACTGCCCATATCATTGGAGCAAAACAGGATTGTAAAAGATTCAGGCTGTGATTAAAAACACACAAGCAATGAAGAATTCAGGGGTGCATGGCAGGGAGTGGAGGGGTGGGGAGTGCTGTTGGGGGCAAGGGAGTTGGGTGGGGGGCTAGCAGAAGTGGTGGAGGAGGAAGGTTGGGAAGCATGTGTGTGTGTGTGTGTGTGTGTGGTGGTGTGTGTGAGTGATGAGTGAGTGATGAGTGATGGGGTGTGTGTGTGTGTGTGTGTGTGTGTGTGTGTGTGGTGTGTGTGGTGTGTGTGTGTGTGTGTGTGGAAATGGGCTTGTGGAAAGTCAGGGAAAACTTAATGTAAAGGCTGCTTCCTGTCAGCCAGACTTCAGAGACAGGCTGCCTTCCTTTCGTTCTATAAGCTCTTTAACACCAACTTGTTTCAGACGTTTGATGTCGTCCCATATTCACCGTTCTTTTACCTCTATGTTGTGGGCAAACTTGAATCCAGAACATTCCTGCATTGCCCAGTGTAAACCAAGATACAGAATTCTCCAAGTAGAAACCTGGATCCTGATTTCACATGGGAGAATCCAGAGCTGCCTGGATGTAAATCATGATGCAGATTTACCCAGAAGTCAGGATCCCCTTACGTGTAGAGATGACTTCTCAGAATCTTCATTTATGTAACTATTGTGAGACAATCCTGGATTTTCCCAGGTGAAGTCAAGATCTGGGTTTCTCTTTCTCCTTAAAGAATCCTGAACCTAGACTTACACCGAGGTACTGTGAATTCTGATATCCCTCTGAAGGGCAGAGATGACTGAACACTCATTCATCTGTGATCATTTTTTCCTAAATATCAAGGTGGCAGACTCTGTGCAAAAAACTTGTTTCCAAATTTTCAGCGGATCACAAAAACAGTTAAGGAGTTACATTTTTTAACTGCTAGAAAACAACAGCAGCAGCAGCAACAACAACCACACACACACACACACACACACACACACACACACACACACACACACTTTCACTGGCTCATACACATAAACACACAGAGAAAGACAGAAATGGTTAAGAAAAGAGGTGCTAATAAAAGTTAATAAAACATCCAGACTGTGCTTAACATTATTTATTCAAATTCGGTTCCAATGCTTGTAAAGTGTAACTGATTAAACTGAATAAATGTGAGCACCTATACTATCCAGATTTTAACAGTGAAACTTATATGTGGATATCTCTTTGATTATCACACAGAAATTTCTATAACGTGGCCCATTTCCTCTGAGTTGAAATGTTTCACTGCTTGACCATACTCCAGTTGCATGCAATGACCATCCTCCATTGCATGCAATGACCATACTCCAGTTTGCATGCAATGACCATACTCCAGTTGCCATGCAATGATTATCGGAAGCTCTGTTACAAACAAGAGGCAAGTGACGAGTATTTGTGGAACCTCTGACAAACCAAGTAGACTGGCCACTTTTGCACAGTGTGCAACAAACTGTTGATTCCATAATGGAGCCATTTTTAAGTATATGAACCAGTCATGTTGCACAGATCACTCCACCTTTATTCCACTCGCTGGGTTATCACCTGTAACTAGTGTAAGCCATAGCCAAAGTGTCAATATTTATTCTGGAAAGCTGAATTTTATATCATGGTTATCCATGAAGCTGAGCATTTTTCATATTTCAGTATCTAAAAATCACCCCAGAAATGCATAAACTGGCAAGAAAAAAAGAAATAAAATAACAAGCTTTTTATTCTATTTTCCCACACGGATCTTCACCTCATGGCTAACGGTCTCTTTACCACCCAATAAAGTCACTGTTATACGCACATCTTCCTCCAGCCACTTCCAGTTCCACTTGTTTTTCACAGACGAATCGATCTCCGTGGCCAAAACCTTCTCATTCTCGGTGATTTGTCGGAACATGTTGACGACTTCGGAACTTTGGACGTGCAACTTGTAAGACAATATGGCGCCGGAATCCGCAAATGGCACTTTTCACAGCTAAGGGATTACTTCCCTTCTTTGTAGTTTCGGTAAGCCGAATTCCATTATTCACTGTAATCTGTCCTGGGTGCCCAAACGAGTTTCCAGAGAAACGTGGACAAAATCCTTCCATTTTGTTCGAACAAACCGACTTCGAGAACGGATTTAACATATCCACCCTGACTCCAAGCTGGATATTCCCTTCTGTATATATAACGGTCAAAGCCTGAACACTAATTACATGATTCTGGTGCACAAACACCATTTTCCCTAACACCACTCAGAATGTCCACACAATCCCATACCCCTCAGTTTTCTCAACGGATTTACATCGATCTCAAAAACAGCCCCTGGAGCCTCCAAATCGGTGGAAATCCGCCTTTCGGCGAAAATTCCCCATACCTGCATATACAGTGAACTGGTACACAAGCAAAAAAAAAACGAACAGACTAACTCTACTTCAGTGTTCTTGGTGCTAAAACAATTTTCCCCTAAATTCACTGTACACTCAGAATGTCATGGATTAGGAGCACAGAGTGATTTTCCAAGTCTAAACAAAGTACTGAAACCTTCATGGAACAAAATAAAGTCATTCTGTATGGTCTGCACACTAAATATCAACTTTGTTTGTGAAGGAAAATTTTTTTGTTGTTAAACTGAAGGCATCACATACAAGATTTGTCTTCTAACTACTGAGTGGAAAAAAATAACAAGAACAGATATACTGAATGCTGGACTTTAGATTGTGATGGAATTCAGCAAAAATGTGCTTTTGCACAAGTGCACTGAGCAACCCCCCCCCCCCCCCCCCCCCCAACACACACACACTGTGGTGATGATGTACTTCTTGTCCGTCTCCTTTTTGCTTTTTGATAAACAGGCAGTTTTCATTTTAGGACAGAGTGCTTTTGTGCAGTAAATAAATTTGTTTCTCATTAATAGTCTGCCAAAATTCTTCTGAAATCAAAAGACTAAAGGTGATGCGCCTACAGGCAAATCATGGGACACACCCACTGACTGATCCGGTTTCCTGGCTATCAAAACAATGGAAACTATTTTGGGGCCTCACTTCTTGTAGCCAACCACTCTAGTCAACAATCAAAGAATATCTAGCAAGGTTTGTTTTTCGAATTTTCTTTTTGGGGGCTGGGCCCAGCAGCAATGGGCTATTCGACATCATCATTATCACAGCCCGAATCATAATCGATTCAGGCCTAAAAATCAGTCACCAGTCGATCTTTATTTATAACTAGGTCAAGATCGACGTCCGAATCGTCTCACTTCAAATCTACTTCAAGAGTGTAGCCCTCAAATATGCTCTCTTCATCAATATCACTTCAGAAAAAGAATTTGCAAGTTGCATAGTTACTAGATCCGCCATTTTCCCAGAAAATCTTCATGAAAAAAAAGACAAACTTTGAAAATTCACAGCAGTGAAATTACTCCACCAAAACTCATGCAACAAAAAACAAAATGGCGTCCAGAAACTTCTCTACCGGAAGACTCTACTGTTGCAATTGCAGGTCGATCTTGGTCGATCCGGTATTCAGATAGAGGAAATCTTGCGGTTGATCTCAGTCGAGCCAGTAGGCATTTGGTTTAAACCCCAAAAAACTCTTCATTAGAGTCTGAGCCAAAAAACACACCCTGCAAGAATAGCTAATTGCCAGTGTCCATGTTGAAATTTTACTCAAAAACTTCAAAAAGTTTGAAAATTTACGGAAAACCCAAACCACATGGAAAATGGCGCTCACACAGTAAGGAAAGGAAGTTGAAATCCCGGTGCATTATGGATTGCTTTCATTCTGATGGTTCTTTTCAACCGAGTTGAAGCTTACTGATTTCACTATCCTATCCCTCAACGGGCGCTCAAGTGCACCTGGGCCTGTATCGGCAAGATGGCGGCTCGGTGCACCAGTGCGGCAGTGGCGTTCCAAAGGTTAATGACAGACTATGTTACAATGGTGATGAAACAAATTACAAATGAGAGAATGATAGCGTCAAATGCAATGACTTTGCCATATTCCCGAAAATAGAAAACAGGTATCAATGTGGGTTATGCCATCAGCAGACCTTGGTGAGTTAAGAGAGAGAGAGGGGAGAGAGAGAGAGGAGAGAGAGAGAGAGAGAGAGAGAGACAGAGAGAGAGACAGACAGACAGACAAAGAGAGGGAGAGAAGACAAGAGACCTTTGGTTTTTCTGATCCCACCTTACAAAAGACACCAACACTCCTCCCTCCTTCCTCCCACTTTTCCATCATTTTTGTTTGTTTGTTTGAAAATAATTTTTAAAAAAATTACTTAAACAGTTACTCACCAGCCAGCATTTGTTTCAAAGTTTCAATGGTTGTCTTGCATTTTTCTCTCTCGGATTTCGAGCCTTCCACTTCGATGTCAGATACTTGAATGACAGCTCCAAACTTCGGTCTCTCCCACCCTGCAAGCAACAGAAACACCCCAGTCGATGTTGGTTTCTTGTCACATGATTTTCAGGTATGGAGGTTAAGAACGATGGGCCAATGACCTCTGTATCAAATGAATCAATCCCAGCTCAGCGGCAGCAGGAAGAAACTGTTGGGAGAGGCGGGCACCAGAAAGTCTTCAGAGATTTTGGCCCTGAACTTACACCTACAGGAATAGTGGACAACATAAAAAACCTGTATTTTTGCTTTTTTGTGTGGTCAGTTTGAATGTATGAAAACAAAAACTATAAGATGTTCCTATGAAAAATGATTAGTAAATTACAATCAATGAAAGAAACACACTAAACGAACCTGTGCACAAGGGTTGTGTCATGCATATGTGTGCATGTATGTGTATTTATGTGTGTGCATGTGCATGTGTGCGTGTGCGAGTGTGTGTGTGTGTGTGTGTGTGAGTGTGTGTTGTGTGTGTGTGAGAGTGTGTATGTGCGTGTGTGCACATGTGCGTGTGTTTGTGTTTATGTGTGTGTGTGCAAGAGAGAGAGAGAGAGAGAGAGAGAGGGAGAGGAGAGAGAGAGAGAGAGGAGAGAGAGAGAGAGAGAGAGAGAGAGCTTGAACTGCCCCTCTTGCATCCAAATGCCAGCAACACAGACTCTGCAGTTGACTTACCACCCTGCCCCCATGGTTCAACCTCTTCACCACTCTCTTAAGGTTTGAGTAACTGGCGTTGAGCGTTTTCCTGCGCTTCTTCTCCAGTTCATTGTGGTGGCCTTTCCTTGCCCGCTGCAACATCAACAGCATACAACGGTCAGATCATTTCTCACATTTTTTGCCTGCTGCAACATCAACAACCTACACAGTCAGATAATTTCTCACATTTCTTGCCCACTGCAACATCAACAGCATACAACTGTCAGAAAATTTTTCTCACATTTCTTGCCCACTGCAACATCAACAGCATACAACTGTCAGATAATTTCTCACATTTCTTGCCTGCTACAACATCAACAACATACAACTGTCAGATAATTTCTCACATTTCTTGCCCACTGCAACATCAACAACATACAACTGTCAGATAATTTCTCACATTTCTTGCCCGCTGCAACATCAACAACATACAACTGTCAGATAATTTCTTAAATTTTTTGTCCGCTGCAACATCAACAACATACAACTGTAGATAATTTCTTAATTTTTTTTGCCCGCTACAACGTCAACAGCATACAACTGTCAGATAATTTCTTAATTTTTTTGTCCGCTTGCAACATCAACATACAACTGTCAGATAATTTCTTAAATTTTTTGTCCGCTGCAACATCAACAACATACAACTGTCAGATAATTTCTCACATTTCTTGCCTGCTGCAACGTCAACAACATACAACAGTCTTTGTAAAACTGAAATGCACAATTTTGTTCTGTGATGATTTTCCTTGGAGGCTTATAGACTGCGAGGCGTGTCTGTTTATCGTTCAACTTGTAGCAAACGATTAGCACACGAATTTTTAAGTGAAACGGGTTAATCTATCACTACTTAGGTCAAAACTGCTTTGTTACATTGTCGGGAATGGCGGAATAATTAATACAACGTAATTAATTGAAGATGACATAGCCTAACAATGTCAAACCCAAAGAACCACAACTTCGGAAAACTGTTGCTCACGCTGCGTCCTAAAACAATGGCTGCCTCGTCGTCTGCTTCAGACACAAAAGCTGTTGCGTACATTTCCCGGCGAGTAAAGACGAATCAACCCAGGATTTTAGTTGTACAACGTTAAAAAAAATGTTCATCATTAGCAGTTGAGTGGATCCAATACATCTGCTTTCAAGCTGAAATAGCCAAGCGTTTTATTTCTACCACGCAATCACTCACGGGATTTGAAGATCCCAAGAACGAAGGCTTGGATTCCATCGCTACTGTTACCAGCAGTTTACCAGGAAAGATCGGTAAGTGAAAACCTTGATTTTATTCTTCCCAACAATTCTGATGCTTATAGCTGTAGATTTATACGCAGATTTAAAACAATGTAAGAAAGAAAAAGAAAAAACACACCGACATTCCAAGGCCAAGGCCGACAGCCAGTCTGCCGTATCCCCTCACTTGCAGGCTGGCAGTGGGCTCGGCGCAGGTTTGGTTTATTCTTTTTTGGCGTCCTCCGCGATGAATGCCAACGTAAGGGTTTGGGTTGCTGTAGTGTGTGTGTGTGTGTTCGTATCTTTTTTACCGTCGTGACTGTTTCTGGGAACCATATTTTTTTTTTTTAAATACCCTTTAAAAGAAGGAGAGATTCTAGAGAGTTAAAATCAAAACTGAAGCATGTGTGTGCATCTGTTTGTCGGTTTGTGTCTAGATCTATTGACATGATGTGTTGGCAAGATTTTTCTTCAGATTTATGGGCAGATTTTAATGAAATGTGGGTCATATGTCCGTTTTAATATATAGTAGTAGCGAATGGAGAAGTTGGATTAACCACTAAGCAATATTAAGCTTGACCCAATGTTTGGGTCAGTCACTCAACGTGTTTATGGGCAGATTTCCACCAAATGTGAATCATGAATATGTTAAAAAAAAAAATTTAAACCCAACAACAACCATAAGTCGTGAATGTAAAAGTTTGATTGTGCATAACCCAAAACGTGAATTAAAGTTGGCAAAATGAGTACATTATATTATACATGAGGGATGTTTTATTGTTGTTTTCTTTTCAGGCTGCAAACAACTGCAACACAAAAAGGAACGTGGGAAGAAGGACACATTGCAGAGGTCAACCCGAGGGGTTCTGAGGATACGCCACCTGCAAGAAACTGAGAAGTACTGACACTTTATCACAGGCCTGTAGTAGCAAAAGAAGAAATAAACACGTCCTGCCTTACATATGTATCTTTTGTAAAAAGGAGAGGAAATCAAAGCGGGAGAAAGCTGATGGCAAAAAAATTGATGAACGTTTAAGCGTTTGTGAACAAAACAATGTGTTCGACTTGAGGAGGCTGCAATGAGAAAGGGTGATGAAGAATTACTTGGCATCATCAAAGATAAAGATCTCGTTGCCATCGAATTGCGGTACCATTTGTCCTGCCTCAAAAGCTATACCAATGATGCATATGTATCTGGACAGTCATTTGCGTCCACAAAGGAAAGACAAAATGGCAACATTCGAACAGCTACAAAGTTTTCATGGAAAATGTAATTATCAACAAACTTGTCAAAAAAAGAAGAGTGCTCAGGATGACTCACCTTGTTGAACTGTTCCCAGAAGTAGTCAAGGAGGTGGACATGTGTGTGTTTTTATGAAGACATGCCAGTTGAAATACCAACTCCAGAAAGACTTCCCAAAATTGGTCTTTCATACAGCCCAAATGCAAACAACCAGAGTGAGATTGTTTTGTACGATGGAGTGGTGGCAGACTTCGTGATACCTACTGACGGATGTGACGTATACAGCAGTGATGAGGACAACTCTTCTGATTCTGAGTCGGAATGCACTAACAACTCAGGTGAGTGTTGATAAAATTGTAACTGTAGCAGCAAATCCAAGTGAGAGAGAGAGGGGAGAGAGAGAGAGAGAGGAGAAGAGAGGAGAAGAGAGAGAGAGAGAGAGAGAGAGAGAGAGAGAGAGATTTGAAAAATCAGCACAGTGCATATTAGTGATATTGTATTTGCAGAAATATAGGATTGTTTGTTATTTTCTGTACATGTATTGGTTCCAGTTTAGACAACCTTAAATACTGTTTCAGGAATGTATGACACGCAAGAAGACACAAGAGCCTTGTACCATGTGAGCATGCAACTGAACTATCACGTGCAGCTAGCTGGACAAAGTGTCCCACAAGCAGCATTTGGCCTCCTGAAGCAAAAGACATGACGGAAGACAAGGTCCAGGAAATCATTCCAGTTCACTTGTTCAACTGTCTGGCTTGGATTTCCGGTGCCTCATCTGAATACAATCCAGAAGGGTCAGTTTGTGTGTCTGATTCTGACAAACGAAAACTGTTCAGTATATGTCAAGACATATTGAATGTTCACCACAAAGGGAAAATGTACTTGCCAAAGCACTATGCCCTGGGAATGAGTGTAAGGCAACACAGTGGATCTGCCAAACTCATCAGCATCCTCAACGGCCTTGGTCACTCCATGAGTAACACTACAGTCCTTGAACATGACACAGCTCTACTGAACAGCAGTTAGCGAAAAACAGTTATATTCCAGATGGTTTTCAGAAGAGAAAACATACTAATCTTGCCTGGGATAACAATGATTTTGGAGAAGAGACTCTTTCTGGAAAAGGCACTACACACAACACCAATGGAATCATTGTCCAGAGAGTTTCTGATGATAGAGATACTCAACCTGACATTGTCAGTGTGTCCACATGTTCAAAGCTGAACAGATCAAAGAAACGCACGCTACACTTTGTTGAAGAACCCTTACCGGAGCATTACATACCCAAAGGGTTGGCCCGCAACAACTGTTTGACAAGGATGAAGAGTTTTTCACGCATTTTCTTCAGCGTTGTCAGAGACTGGAAGACAGCATGAAATTGATCTGGCAATGACACTTAGTAAACTGCTCAAACATCCTACTGCTGCCAACCTAAACCAAGTTGGACAGGATTCAATATGTCCTTGAAGGAAGAAATTCCTCCTCTGAGTAAGATTGGATACCTACCTGTTATCAACGGGAGCCCCACCCAGTTGAAAACTGTCAATGCTGTGTTTCAAACAAGTCTTGCCATCGCTGACGAACTGGAACTGGATGCCATCACTTTGGTCTTCGATCTGGCCTTCTACGCCAAAGCCCAGCAAGTGCATTGGTACAACAAGCTGTACAATGACAGGACAGTGGTTCGTCTAGGGGAATTCCACACCTGCATGTCGTTCTTTACTGCCCTTGGGGAAAAGGTTTCAAGATTCAGGGTTGTCCGAGATCCTCACTGAGGCTGATGTCATGGCACAGGGATCAATCGAAAGTGTGATGAGAGGCAAACATTACAACAGATGCAGCAGAGTTCTGAAGATCATGACACCGGCTCCTGTTGCATGCAAAACACGCTTCCACTCATGGTGCACACAATGTCGTCATCAGAAGTCCTGACACTGACGTGTTCCTGCTGTGTACTGCCAACGTCAACGAGATTTCATGTCAACTTTTCTTTGTAACTGGATCTGGAAACAACTCAAGGATTCTGCATGCAAATCCCGTCAATGAAAATATTGGTCAAGATGCAGCTCAAGCCATCATCGGGTTCCATGCTTTCACTGGGTGTGACAGCACAAGTTGTCTAAAAGGCAAAGGAAAAATCAAACCATTGCAGATCATGTTGCGTCTCCCCTGTACATAGACATCTTTGCTCACCTTGGACAGGAATGGGATGTGTCTCCACAGCAGCTATTGTCTCTGGAAGAGTTTGTGTGCCGACTCTATCATGTCTATGGCAAAAGGTCAACTGGTGAATAATGCTCGGCACAACATTTTCAGGCTGACGTGCAAGTCCGACCACACACTGCCTCCAAACGACAACAGTCTTGGTCTTCATGTTCAAAGAGCAAACTATCAAACAGCAATATGGCGACGCTGTTTGGAACCCCAAAATTGACAAACCATTGCCTTTGGGTCACGGGTGGACGAGTGATCCTGATGAACTCAGCTTTTAGCTGTGCAATGGATGAGAAATCCACCAGCTCCTTCAGGTTTCGTGCAACTTGTCAAATGTGTTGCAAGAGCAATTGTGCTTCGAACAGATGCAGCTGCAAGTGTGCTGACATGCCTTGCACAGAACTGTGCCAGTGCTCTGAGGATTGCACCAATGCCAAACCAACCCATGTGGGGGAGGACAGCGACT
The DNA here is from genome assembly GCA_018398815.1 of Conus ventricosus. NCBI lineage: Eukaryota > Metazoa > Mollusca > Gastropoda > Neogastropoda > Conidae > Conus > Conus ventricosus. Next base: position 7,367,675 of record CM031598.1, read on the forward strand.
CCGATGAAAGCCAGAGCAACAGTGACGACAGTGACGGAAATATTGATCCTGATGTGACCTTGACCTTGATTCTGATATGGAAACGTCATAAAGAACATATATATATATATATATATATTATATATATATATATATATATATATATATATATATATATATATATATATTTGTTAAAATAAGGTATTAAAAGGAATCTACAAATTTGTTTCGAACGCCTTGCGCTGTCATCAGGATGTCACCTGATGACAGCGCAAGGCGTTCGAAACAAATTTGTAGATTCCTTTTAATACCTTATTTTAACAAATGTTGCTCCCCAAGGGGTTTAGCGCTCTGGAAATCATTTTGGGTATTTTTAAACCCCATTGATCTCTCTCTCTCTCTCTCTCTCTCTCTCTCTCTCTCTCTCTCTCTCTCTCTCTCTCTCTCTCTCTTTATATATATTATATATATATATATATATATAATATATATATTGTGTGTGTGGTGAGGTTTTTCTCAATAGAAAAAATAAGAAACGCTAAATGAAATTTCATCATATTACATATTGCTATTTTTTTTAAATAGTGTGACCTTGTTGTGACCTTGACCTTTGACTTTGACACTAATCAGCGTGACGTCCTCGCAGGAATGTTTCAAAGACCACCATGCCAAATATTAACGAAATCTATTGGGAAATTATGAGAAAAATGGTGATAAGCAATGTAGTTGTGCACCAGGATGAATGGAACACTGGATTCCAATACACCCCCTAATACACCTCATATATCAGAAGGTCAGGGGGTATTAGTGAATGTAACAGTATACCATTCGATAGGCAATTTTAAAGTCTTTCCAAATATATATCAAAACAACTTTCATGTTTCATTGTGTTTTGACACAATGACAAATTTCTAGCCCTACCCCTAAAAATCAAAATATAGAGAACAAAGAAGGAAATTCACGTTATTGTCATCTTCCTGGTGTCTTATTCCGCCAGGTCCCACAATGTAACAAAGTGATTTTGGCATCAGCAAGACCCCCTCTACAAAATGCACTATTCATTTCGTGTGATAATTCAAGTTGCTACAGATTACAAAACTAAGCGATTTAGAGCTATTGACCCTGCAGCCTATTATGAGAAAAAGAAAAAAAAAAGCCTTGCTCTTTAAGACGGGTCAATTGTTCTCTTTCACTCTCTGTGGTCAATTCCAAACTCCATTCTAAAACCCCCCCCAGAGGAATGTCAATTCTCTGTCAATGCGTCAAGATGCACACATGTAATATACAGCCTGTGAGGATGCATGTATTGTAACCAGTGTGCCACGCCGTCATCTGGGGAATGCTTAAAAGAACAAAAAAAGAGAAAAAAAAGAGATAGAGAAAGAACTATCAGCCATCGGTCAATGGTAGAGCTGTGGTTCCAGGCTGGGAGATGTGAGTTCTATCCCATCACTTTGTGCGTAGTTTGCCCAGCCCCATGTGGCTGCGCGTCAAATAGGAGCCTATGTGGAATCTGTCCCAGGCTGGCGAGGTGGTTCTACCTTAAAAAACACCTTTGTGCGTTAGTATTTGCCCGCAACACATCTGGAATCCCTATGGTCTCAACATTATTCAAATTTTCTGATCAACACTGCAGGTGTCTGTACTCGCAGGCCTGGTTGGCGTGCCAGGCAACATTATAAAAAGTATAAATTACACCTTTGTCAGGCAGCTGTTTATCATGGGGAACTCCACATTATCTTCACCATGCAAATTCTGTGTTGATCATCACTGGAGAAAATATCTCAATTTAATAAGCAGCTCTCATTGTGAACTGTCTTGATTCCCCCACCATACCTATGCCCATGGTGATAGGTGAAACACATCAAAACTTGCTAATTCACAAGGACTTTTGTTGGGCCTGAAGGGATATGGTGGTGACCTCCAGGCGAAGATGCCCTCCACGTGGTGATGCTCACTCATGGTTCAGTGACTAAACGATAATTGTCACTACTGGACGCTTACTAGACGGCGTCCTCTTTAGGACTTTTGTTTGAGGGATGTGGGGGCACCCTCCACACAGGTGGAGAGACTCACTCACCTTGGTTCAATGACTAAACGGCAATTGTCACTACTGAAGGCTTCCTAGATGGCATCCTGTTTATGTTGGATCAGAACAGGCACCACTGAACACCATAGGAGAGAGCCAGCATCAGTGTGGTGCTCTTCTGGTGGGCTGCCTCATGACAGACTTGATACTGACTATTCCACCACAGACAACCAGTGCTGAGGCAACAGCAGAACAAACCTGTGATGGTATCAGGGGAGCTGGAACGAGCGGCATGAGAATAATGCTGCCGACAGATACTGAGGAAAAGACAAACTGGAACGAGCGGCATGAGAATAATGCTGCTGACAGATACTGAGGAAAAGACAAACTGGAACGAGCGGCATGAGAATAATGCTGCTGACAGATACTGAGGAAAAGACAAACTGGAACGAGCGGCATGAGAATAATGCTGCTGACAGATACTGAGGAAAAGACAAACACATACACAAGCACAAAAGAACAAGACGTAACAGTGAAGGATGAGACGTACAGCAGATTTCAGAAACATCCCTTCAAATACTGTTCAGCACAAAAACATAAAAAACCGGAACGAGTTCAGTTCACAGGTAAACAGGTTCAGAACATGTGTCAACTGTTTTCCATCCCTCATTTCACGCTTTTTACTTACATGACCATCTACAGATCCGTCGTCGTCGCTGAAGTCATCCAGACCCTCATCTGTTCCACTTTCCAGTTCGCTTGGATCTAACCCATCATCTGCTCCCACATCGATCCAGTTCTGGGAAGACACAAAATGCATGGCATGCAATATCACAGACTCTCTTTGGACACCCCTGCACCTGACAGACCAGGTACCACCACTGATGCTGCAAGTGAAGCATCATCGTGAAATAATATTCATAAATCATTAAACAGTAAACAAGTGGGGTAACTTTTGCTCCCATAAGAAAACCTAACACAGAGTAACTTTTATTCAAGACTGGCACAGCCTTTTAAACTTGAATAAAGTCAGACAAATACATTGACGAACAATCATTAAATCATTAAATGCCAAATTCCCTCCAAAATTTTCTTTTTCTTTCCTGTTTAAAGGAGTGTTTATATATGGGGAGTTGGAGACAGAATGTCAAAACAGCTAAGTGCACCCACCTGCAAGTTAAGTATATCCAGCTGTCTTGGCAGACTCCCAGACAGGAGGCCATGGTCATCAGAGCATTTTATTTGTGGGATTTGTCGGCCCTGATCCCCTCCTACACAGAGCTGAGTATGACACGGACTCAGCTGGGAAGACTGGGACCACAGAGTCGTGTTTCATCCACCAAATGGATGCGTCGGACAGAATTGCTCAAACTTCACGACCAACACTGCAGGTGTCTATCTCTTGGCTTGATGCCAGGATAAACTATTAAGCAGAATGTTCTGATCAACCCCCTTTCATGGATGCAATACTTTCTTGACCAATACACATGACTATTGTCCTTAAATGTTCAACGACGCAATTAGTTGTTGTTGTACCCTGGCTAAAAGACTTCAGGGATCATCTGAACAGCCGAAGTACTTGAACACTACGGTACAAATGCATCAGCTGGGGATGAGAACATTATGTTTGTGACCAGTTTTGATTAGCCGTGGCGAAGTGGTTAGCGTCGCGGACTCCCGGCTGGGAGGTCGTGGGTTCAAATCCCAGAGTCATGTGGGTTTTTCTGCCCCGACCGGCTCCTACCCAGAGTTGAGTTTGCTGCGGACTCAGTTGGGAAGACTGGGACCACACAGTCGAGTTTCACCCACTTAATGGATGCATTTCTGAGGGTGTTGCTCAAATTTCCTGACCAACACTGAAGGTGCCTGTATCTCTCGGGCCTGGATGACGCCGGGATATATTATGAAAGGAAGCATAGAGTACAGCCCTGTCATGTAGTCTCAGTCCGAAATGGAAATCTGTAGCATCATCTTAATCGTCCTCATTCACATCGATCAGCATAAAGAAAAATGTCTCAAATTCTGTGGCCCTTCATGCCCTGCTCTCATGGTGACCTCAGTTTCGATGTCCTCTCCACGTCTGTGGCCTTGGTTTGGTTCCGTCGGGGTCACCGGTATCGGCGAGTCCATGGGGGCTGTCGTTGGACGGACATGGTGGCGCCCTCCGGGAGAGCTCACTCACGCCGGCTCCGCGGCTAAGCAATTATTGTCGTCAGTAGGGGCTTAGTAGGTGGCGTCCTGCGTATGTTAGATCAGAACAGGCGCCACTGAACACCACCGAAGTGACTCGGCAGCAGTGCAGTGTCTCCTCCAGTGGGTTGCCTCTTGACGACTTGACATTGACTGCTACCTGTGGATTGCCGGTGCCGGGGCTGCGGACGGGGTGTTTGAAGGAGCAGCGTGGGTGCACTGCCTCCGAAGTGGCGCAGAGGTTGGGACAGCAAAAAAAAAAAAGTTTTGATTATCCTGCCACGTGGGCAGCCACACTCCCAACTTGGAGGGATTTTGGAGACTTATGGCGTTATGCTAGGAGCTTGTCATGGCTGAAGACAATACCCACATAACTATGCACAGCATAACAACATTTTGATGTAGCTTTGATGTTCTAGCTATGTCAGTTGGTCTGACACAGCCTCAAGCTAAGGCGGGGTTGTGATTAGTGTGACTGTTCCTTTTATTTCTTTTTTTTTCCCCCAGAAATTTGTGCTGATGATTGTTTGGCTATGGTTATCATTCTCCATACCCCAAGAGTGGTGAAAGGAATAAATTTTGTATTGTATTGTATTGCATTTATGTTGTATTGAAATTAAGCATGAGAACAGCCGTATCATGCAGTCTGAGACCAGAATGGAAATCCATAGCATCATCTTCCTTATCCTCATCAATCAGCGTTTAAGAAACAATATATATATATATATATATATATATATATATATATATATATATATATATATTTCTGTGGTTCTTCCTGATCCACTCTCAAGGTGACCTGTTTTTGGCTTTCTGTCCATGCCCTTGGTGAGGTTGTCACGGTCACCAGGACTGGGGATTTCATGGGGACTGTCGCTGGACGCGTGTGGTGCACCCCATGAAAGGGGAGCTCATTTGCACTGGTTCCTGATTAACCATTCACTGTTGCAAGTGGGGAGTTTAGTAGGTGGTTTTCCTGCGTAGGCTGTATCAGAACAGGCGCCACTGAACACCACCGAAGTGACTTGGCAGCAGTGCAATGTCTCCTCTGGTGGGTTGCCTCATGTCGGCTTACACCGACTACTTGCGTGAACTGCTGGTGCCAGGGCCTGGTGAACAAGCCAGGGCTGTGGACGAGGGATCGCGTGGTTGTAATGCTGCTGTGATGGCTTGGAAGATGAGAAGCGAGAAGAAGGAAGAAAATAAGATGAGTACATGTAATCTCTGTACTCTTTCTGGGTCAAAGAGAATTTTCACAGCTTTAACACTGTGATGGGTTTCCAATGTCCCTCCTCATAAATATAGTTTTATCTGTGACAATAAATGTATCTGTGATGCAGTTTTGAAAAAAACAATTGACAGCATGAACATGTATGCTAATACTGTGCATGAACCTGGCACAACGGACGCATGAACATACTAATACTGTGCATGAACCACGCACAACGGACAGCATGAACATACCGATACTGTGCATGAACCACGCACAACGGACAGCATGAACATACTGATACTGTGCATGAACCAGGCACAACGACAGCATGAACATACCGATACTGTGCATGAAACCAGGGACAATGGACAGCATGAACATACTGATACTGTGCATGAACCAGGCACAACGGACAGCATGAACATACCAAACTATGCACGAACCAGGCACAACGGACAGCATGAACAAACCAATACTGTGCATGAACCACGCACAACGGACAGCATGAACATACTAATACTGTGCATGAACCAGGCACAACAGACAGCATGAACATACCAATACTATGCATGAACCAGGCACAACGGACAGCATGAACATACGAATACTGTGCATGAACCACGCACAACGGACAGCATGAACATACCGATACTGTGCATGAACCACGCACAACGGACAGCACGAACATACCGATACTGTGCATGAACCACGCACAACGGACAGCATGAACATACTGATACTGTGGATGAACCAGGCACAACGGACAGCATGAACATCCTGATACTGTGCATGAACCAGGCACAACGGACAGCATGAAATACCGATACTGTGGATGAACCAGGCACAAAGGACAGCACGAACATACTGATACTGTGCATGAACCACGCACAACGGGCAGCATGAACATATGAATACTGTGCATGAACCACGCACAACAGGCAGCATGAACATACGAATACTGTGCCTGAACCAAGCACAACGGACAGCATGAACATACCAATACTGTGCATGAACCACGCACAAAATGTTTAAACTACCAACCTGTATTGGGTAAAACAAAAAATTTTTTTCCCTTAAAATGGCATCAACTTGATCAAGCTGCTGGATAGATTTTGTGTGCGACAAGTTACCAGGTCAAACATTCAATTTCTACCATTGCTCAAGCCATAACCATTAAGTTTTCCATAACGAACAGAAAGAGTGTTTTCTAAGCTTTAATCTTCTTTGCTTGTTCTTGCTCTCTACCTTGCTCCCTTCCTCTCTCTCTCACACACACCACACACACACTCTCCGTGCAGGTGCAAAAAAAAAAAGAAGAAGAAAAAAATTGACCGTATAAATTTCAGAGTCCCTGGCATTGAAAATCAGAAAACAGAACAGTATTTGACATTTGAACCAAAACATAGATTTTCGACACCCCATTGCACTTTTTTACTGTACATATATAATTATAACCCAGTCAAATCCGGCAATGGATGGAAAAGACCTAAAATTCTAAATATTGAACCACTGATGTCAACAAGCAGCACAGGCCAAATAACTTGTGAAATTTTTTCCCCTTGATCCAACGCTGTTCATGATCTGCTTAGCCTTCAGGAACAAAATCCATGAAGAAACTGCTAGCATTAAACAAATATATATACAGATTAAAGTCATAAACGCAATATTAGGAAATGTCTTACCTGCTCATCATCTGATGAGGAAAGCCCATCCACGTTTACAATTTGATCTTCACTGGCCATAATGACTGTAACAGAAAAAAATAATGTCACCATTGATACGGTACAAACATTAAGCTTAATGGTCACAATTCACTGCTGTTTAGGTGTAGTTTGTGACATGTAGCTGTCCATCTGCAATGCCAGTGATACACACAAAGAAACTCTGGTGTGGCCACGAAAAACCTTCACAGATGCCCGACTTATGCATTACCTAACTGCTTGTGATTTATCTGATCTGTGCTAGTGCATGAGAAAATAAGACACCATCTCCTAAAAAATACTTCAATTCATGTAAAGACCATGGAATTTACATTCACTGGTGAAAAATGTACGAGTCATCAAATGAATTTCAAGTAAGTTCATACCTTCCATCCTTCTCTTTTTTCTTCTGTCTTTCCCTTTTTGTGTCTAGCTCTCTGTAGAGTTCAGCAGATTAAATTATGCTCCGTTGAACCAGAGCTTACGACACATGCTTACCAACATGCAACAGTGACTTAAGAACACACCCACCCACACAAAGTAATAGCTTCAACTGTTTTGATTAAAATTAAAGTTTGATAAGGTTTTGGTACAAATTCAAGTGATTTTGATACAACCTAATATGACTCCACTTCAGAGTGAACTTGTTTCAATTCATTGTGTTTGTCGTTTTCCGCAATCAATTGTATGTTGATGTCTTTCAACATAAGTAATAGACAGAAATCAGAAGATTTGTTGTTGCATTTTGTAATTAATGATATATCTTCTTACAAATCAGAATGTGCACAGGCATTGAAGACACAAGCAAGCCAGCCACTATAAAAAGTTCCTATCAAAGTAAGCTGTCAGAATAGTTGTGGCCCCTAGATTAGTCTTATATATATATATATATATATATATATATATATATATATATATATATATATAAAACAAGTTAAAAGAGGAATCTTAAAACTATCTACAAATTTGTTTCAAGCGTGTTGCGCTGTCATCAGGATGGTTTTTGGTTTGCCCACCGCCGATGTTATATAGCGTGTGGGCTCCCGTTTGCGGTTGTTTGCACGTGCGGGTTGGCTGCACGTGTTTTTTTGGGGCTTTCAGGTTTTTGTTTTGAGTGTGTTCACTAACAACGATTTCCATTTATGCCTGCAATTGTTTACTATTTCTGTTTTGGTGTTTAAAGTTGCTAAGTGTGGTTTGCATAGTATTAACCATTTTTCAGTTAAACATAGGTTGCACCTTTTTGAAACATTGCTGTATGGTGATGCTCTTTTTATGATTTTCCAGGATATATTGTAGCTTGTTTTTGCGTCTTTAAGTTTCCAGATATATACTGGGTGTGTGATTTGATTTGCAAACTGTCTCAAGTGATGCATTCTGCTGGAATGGAAGAGGATGTTCTGTTGGATGGGTATTTGTTAAATTGTAATTCATATTAAACTGTCTTAAACTGCCAGTTTAAAAAAAAAATCATAACTTTCTTCTCAGATATCCACCTGAGATCTTTTTGCACAATTTAATTGCATTTTTCACCTGCTCTTTCTGGTGATGGCATTTATAATTTATTCATTTAATCTACTAATCTAGTTAAAGTGTGTGTGGTGTGTGTGTGTGTGTGTGTGTGTGTTGTGTGTGTGTGTGTGTGTGTGTGTGTGTGCGTGCAGTGCTGGGTCTATTAGAATTATCATTGTCTTGAAATTTGTTCACTTAACTAGGCTGACCCTGGAAAAAGGTCCAGTGACGGTGAGGAAAGACCCACTGACCACTAGGGAAGTCCTGTTGACAGTGGGAAAGACTACAACTTTAGATTCTCTCTGGAGGGCACATAAGACCGTTGGCGAAAGCTTGGCTGTGTCTGGAGTGGCACTGTCTTCATCTGTCCGTGGGCAGGGGTGGATGGGTCTGTGGGGTGTGCTCAGCAGCTGGTGAGGTGTGTTTTTCGCCGGTGGGCTCTGCAGTCATGCAATACGGGCTGGTACACCCACGGGGATACAGCCCTGATGTGGCCCTTTGCGGTCGGCTGGGCTATAAGCAACATTATCTTATCTTATCTTACCCACGGGGATACTATTTTAAGGCTGTTATGAGTTGCATCCCATAGTCCGATTCACCTCTGTTCAGGAGCAGTTATGTCCCTTGATATCTGGCGTGTCCTCTTCTTCTTCGGGTTGAGCAGCCACAATCAACTTGCTGATTTTTTTTTTTTTGCTGCGTGCCTGTACCCATCGTCAACACAGCGCAGGCCTCCATGGGTGGTACAGGACTGCTCAAAAGGCGGGTGAAGACAGTGCTTCTCTGGGTCCTCAGCACCTTCGGGTGTTTGTTTTCTTTTCTATTCAATTATTGGCAGTACTGGGTCTATTTGAGTCTATCTGAATTACCATTGTCTTGAAACTTGGTTGTAACAAATCCCTTTTGTCAATTAGAATTAGTTCAATTAGTCTTATCATTCACTTTCACCAAAAAAAGTGTTACTGTTCAAGAACATGATTACATCGATTCGAACTGCAATGATACCGACTACAAAAACAAAACAAAACTTACAAAATAAAAGTAACCGCAAATGATACCGACCTACAAACAAAACAAAACTTACCGATAAGCGTAATCGAAATACGGTAACGGATTAGAAGAGACACAAGCTAAACCTTCACTCTCTTGATTCTTACCCGTCTTCGCTCCTGTCACAGCTGACTGTGCACCGGCCATTTGCACTTTTCTTCGTCACACTCACAGGAAGAAATCTAAACAAGTCTCACAGCGCCCTTTCCTGGCCACATGTCCATGAACAACTAAAAACCGGAACACTCACGAACTTGCACGAAACAACTAAAACTACTTATGATTTGCGCTCCCCTCACTGAAAACAGATTTGCGCTCCCTCACTGAAAACAAACAAATCAACTAAAAATCATATGGCGGAAAACTGCTGGAAATGGTACAAAACGAGGATTTGTTACCGGGGTCATCCCGATAGATCCCCGCACCGATAGATCCCTGCACCGAACCGATAGATCCCCGCACCGATAGATCCCCGCATCGGTAGATCCCCGCAAAGGGATAGGGTTAGGGTTCGGGTTAGGGATCTATCGGTGCGGGGATCTATCGGGGTGCACCCTTGTTACCGACAACTCGCGACGATTTGTGTGGCCCTGCATGAAGGGCCACAGAATTGATACTTTTTTTTTACCCGATTGAAGAATCCAGTGTGCTTGTGAACAAGGTGATGGAGAAACAACAGGGACAAAGGAAAGACTAAGTTTGACGCCCAGAGGTGGGTGAAGAGAGACAAACTAAGTTTGACGCCCAGAGGTGGGTGAAGAGAGACAAACTAAGTTTGACCCCCAGAGGTGCGTGAAAGAGACGAAGAAGATTTCTACGTCGAGTTCCCAGAGACGACCACGAAGACCCAGTCCTGAAACCTGGAGCCGTCAACCAAGGGCGTCACCATCACCCAGTGCTGAAGAAGACTTGAAGTGACGTGTTCAAGAACTGTGGTGTGGTGTTTAAGTGGTTGTGTGGGTGGGGAAACTTGGCCAGGTAAGAAGCCATTTTATTATAACCCGGGATTAGGAAGCATTGATATTTTATGTTTTGATTATTCCATTTTGTGTGGATGGATTTTTCATGTGTAATTTTTAGTTGCAATAGAAACTGTATTTCTTGTTCTCAGTCGTGTTAGGAGAGGAACGAAATGCGTGACATCCCATTCCCAGCGAGAGGTGAATGTTTGTTGGGTGCATGAGTGTGCATATGCGCGTATGAGTGCAGAGATAACCTTGGTGTGTTAAGCCTGACCAATAAAACATCAACTTAGTGCACTTAAAGCAATACCATCACGATTTCCCCTGTCCTGGACATGAGTGTTGTGGCTTGATACGGGTAGCTGGAATGAGGGCGTGAGAGCAATGCCACTAAGCTGCAAAGAAGATGAGACCCCCCCCCCAAAAAAAAAAAAAAAAAAAAAAAAAAATCAACCTTTTACACTCAGCCTATCTAAAGGAGAGACCCCACTAGCGGCATCAAATCCTGTCACTTTACGCTCAGACCGTTCAGCAACTTAGAGACCTCAAAGCGTTTTTTAAAAAAAAAAAAAAACCCTGGCGTTCCATCAAAGTATTGATGCCCATGTCAGCACAGCCTGGAAGATCACTAGGCGACACCTGTTCTCGACCACAAGAAGATCGCCACCTCTGGTAAGGACGTAGTTTCTTTCTCATTTGAGAGACAATGGGAAAAAAATGGGCTGTTCTGACTGTTGATTATAGCCTCAGAAAACGTCCTCAGGACATTTCTTAAGATCTTGATCATTAGGTCACCTCTGGGATAGTCCGATCTAGGCGGTTTTGTGCTAGCTAGAAGTGGCAGTTGGACGTTCTTGATGGCGTCTTATGATACTGTACCCCCGTCGCCTTACAATGCTGATACAAGAGCTGTCTGGAGGCTAAACGAGAGAAGAGGAGAGCAGGAGGGGGAGGCGGGCAGGGGGGCACTGAAGTGCCACTGGTTTGAGCGGAGCAAGCTGGAACAAGTTGGTATTAAAAATGCGTACATGACAAAAGGAAGGCAGCCTCTTTTTCCAACTCCGGCTCGCAGTAAGGCCGTTCAAAGAAAGCTTTCCACCCGCCTACCCCCTCTATATTCCACCGTTTTTTCACTTCATCACCTTCCTTACCGCCCCCTCCTCTCCCCCCCCCCCCCCCCCCCCCCCCCCCCCCCCTGCTGCCTCCATCCTCTCATGCCACTCACCACCAGTTCATGTCTTACGCACATAGTTTGGTTTTGAATCGCTGTCTGAATGGAACAATCCCGTTTCGTTTACCTCAGAATGAGTCAGTTGCATTATTGAACTTCAGAGCGAGTCAGTTGCATTATTGAACCTCAGAGTGAGTCAGTTGCATTATTGAACCTAAGATAGCACAGTGCTTGCTTGCACTTGTCAACTTTGCCCCCCACCTTGCTTGAGATAAGACATAAGCGGGGCAGAGAAGTCAAACAGGCAAACTGCCTACTTCTTTTTTTCATCAATGTTTGTAGAAAACTTAAAGATGACTGCGACTTTTTATGTCACACTGTGATATGCAGTAATCCTTTTATTTTCATACTGTGATATGGTACACCGTTAGTATCTAGCGTTGGTTTTGGCCCATCCTGTGATTTTTGTTTCCATGTAAACGAGAAAAAAAACAACAACAATAACAACAACAACAACACCGTCCAAACGGCAGAAGTGTTGAGCCCATACATCTGGTCATTTAATAACAAATGAAACTGATGGAAGCATTCTCAAACCTTCAAATGAATTCCTGTCAGACAAGCATTGATAAAGGTTACATAAACTTAAGAACAAACTTAAATATTTGAGTGTGCAGTGTGCTGTTACGTTTAAAAGAAAAAAAAAAGTGCTGTGTTTGAATCGACAAGGTCATAGGCTCAAGAAAGAGCCTTAGACTCCATAAACTATTTTTGTTGTGCCATGATATTTTTTTAGAACAATGTTCTTATCATTTTGAATACAATTCTGGTTTCGTTTTGGAGTGCACAAGTTAGAGATCCACAAGTTAAATGGATCAGTGACTTTATGATTGCTTCTCTTGACTCTGTACAGTCAAGCTAGCACAATCTTTTTCTGCTTAGCGTGATCAGACTGCACACACACAGACGCGCGGCGCACACACACACCACACCCAAACAGAGAGAGAAGAGAGAGAGAGAAGAGAGGAGAGAGAGAGAGAGAGAGAGAGAGAGCAGGAGAGAGAGAGGAGAGAGAGAGAGAGAGAGAGAGAGAGAGAGAGAGAGAGAGGAGAGAGAGAGAGAGGAGAGGAGGAGAGAGAGAGAGAGAGAGAGGAAGAGAGAGGGAGGAGGAGAGAGAGAGAGAGAGAGAGAGAGAGAGAGAGAGAGAGAGAGAGAGAGAGAGAGAGAGAGAGTCATCTAAATCTCTCAACACATGTGCACACAATGTTAACAAAGGGATTCTTCAGGGCATCAACCAGTTCAAGCCGGCCCAGTATGTCGCGCAGAACAGTTGACACATTACAACCGACCGGCCTACCATGGAGATTTCTCGGACCTTGGTCCATTAAGTGTATGGAGAAATTCCCCATCTTGGGTCTTAACAAATAAGGCCACAGCCGTTTTCTTCACTTTCTTTAATAACAGATCAACAGGATTTGCTTGTTAATAATCCGTCTGTGTTTTCCACTTAATGGTGCTTTAAAGTGAAAGAATTAAAGTCACGAAAGAAACGTTTTCAACTGACAATTGTCCAGTAGCAAAAGAACGTTCAAGTAAGTTAGTTACTCTGGTAGCTTGCTTTGTTAATAGGCAGTGGCTGCTAATTAATCAAAAGTTGATCACGACTATCGATCGTAAAAAGTGTTTTAAAATATACGACGTGAGCTGCTCCACACACACACGCGTGCGCACGCACGCACGCACGCGCGCACACACACACACACACACACACACACACACACACACACACACACACACACACACACACACACACACACACACACACACGATCATAAGGTAAACGTATGTGGGTATTTGTGCATCTCTAGCCCTTGTCTTCGACACGAACATCTCCTCAGCCAGTGGTCTTTTCGGCAATTGTTTTCACTTGCCGTTCAAACCATTCCTGGTTGTCCAGAACCTTCTCGTGGAATGTCTGACAGTCTGCCGCTAGGCTGAGCAGTTCCTGTCCATGTGAGATCAGTTCCGAACGGATCTCGTTGATCAGCTGATCCCGGCGATGAACGTTGGGAGAGGAAGTGGTGGTTGATGAGGTGAGACATGATGTGGAGTGGCTGCCCGATGATTCTTGAGAGTACCGGCAAGTCGACGGCACAGTTGAACGCGTGGCCTTCGAAGCGTCTGTGGACTCAGTTCCAGACAAAGCTGCAACAGCAAAAAAAAAAACAAAAACAGGGTTGAAAAGATATCATGAAAGAAGTATGGAAGACGGGTACGGAATAAGGACGCTTTTATAACAACTATGCTTTAAAAAAAATTCTGTGGAATATAGTATCCAGTAAACCTCGGCGATGATTTAATTGCCTTGTCTTATGTAATACATGAATTTTTCATAGACACAGACACACACAACAACAGACAGAACAGACAGACAGACACAGACACACAGACACACACACACACACACACACACACACACCACACACACGTATTCCTATACCAACCTAATCTTTACTTTGAAAAATAATCGAGCCATCCTTTTTTTCACAGTTTGATCTTCAAGAGCTGGTAATGGTCGAAATGCTTGATAAGACCGCTGTGAAAGATGACATGAGACGATGGATCTCCCAGAGGCAGACAGAAAGGGGTCCTGGACGGGCAACATTCACACTGGGCTGGTTTCATCACACCTGTCCTGTTCAGCATGACTGCAGACGTTGGACCGTGAACAACCCTGACAACATGCCACCCATCTGGACTGCGAGACTGCGACAAGCTTGACCCGTTTTCGATTTTGCTCCTCCGTCGTTGACCTGTTTCCATAACTATGTGCAGCGAGTTTGTGTTAGTCGTAGAAACAATAAATTCCTTGGGCATGGTAATGGTTCCCACATGTGTGTGCGTGTGTGTGTGTGTGTTGTGTGTGTGGTGTGTGTGTGTGTGTGTGTGGTGTGTGTGTGCGTTGCGTATGAGTGAGAGAGAGAGAGAGAGAGAGGAGAGAGGGAGAGAGAGAGAGAGAGAGAGAGAGAGAGAGAGAGAGAGAGGCAGGAAGAAGAAGGAAGGTAGGTGAGGGAAACGGAAATCATATGGTGCATCTGTGTATGTTTGGCCCGCATCAAATACTCTGTCGCGCGCGTGCGTACGTACGTACGTACGTACGCACACACACACACACCACACACACACACACACACACACACACACACACACACACACACGGGGTGAGGGAGGGAGGGGGGGGGGGGGGCAGAGAGAGAGAGTGTATGTTGTCTACTCGGTGGGTCAGGTGAGACTGGGAATGCTTCCAGTCCTGTGGGAACCATTACCATGCCAAGAAATTTATTGTTTCTACGACTAACACAAACTCGCTGCACATAGTGGAATGTCGATCGGTCCTCACAGAATGTGCTGCAATCGAATGTCGCGAGTCAGTTGTATGTCGCTTATAAGCGTTACCTCGCTTAAATGAAACTCGCTTTATTGCACTCAGCTTACTAAAAGTCGCTCTGTTGGATAGGACTGGCACCTCCTCTATGTGCCATCAGTCCGTGGAATTGTCTCTTCCAACTCAGGCAATGCCACCATTCTTACTGGAAGATGTCAAATCCTAGATCCTAAACATTTCTTTCAGCTCCATCTCTAGCGTGGCCTCATCCATCCAGTCATCCCCAACTCCACCATCACACCCCCCCCTTTTTTTTCTTTCTTTTTTAAGTGCTTTCCACTGGGACTGAAGAGGACATCCACCTACTCGACAGAGCAGCTCAAGTTATCATCTTCAGGCTGCGAACAGGACACTGCCAGCTCTTCTCCCATCTCTCACGTCTGAAACTCTCTCCTACTGACCAGAGCCCTTGTGGCACAGGCTCCCAAACTCCCACCCACATCTTACAGTCCTGCCCCTCCTTTCAAGCCTTGAGACGCCAGACGTGGCCCAGTCCAGCTGAGGTCCAGGAGAAACTGTGGGGACCGGTGGGGTCTCTGCGGTGGACAGTGGACTTCGCCTTACTAACTGGTTTGTGGATCTAGCATGGCCGGGAACGCCAGAGAAAAGGAAACAAAAGTGCTCTCCATGGTGCTCCCCCCCCCCCCCCTCCCCCGTTGGTGTGCTTAAAGCAAAACCAGTTTCTGCTGATGTACTTGATGCAGACACAGAAGGTGATCATCCGGGTGACCATGACTTCCCTTCTCTTTCTCAACCTGATACGCTTGCCTCTCTCTCTCTTCCCCCCCCCCCCCCCCTTCTTCCCTCCCTGCCCTTCCCCACTTACCCCCCCCTTCCCATCCAGCTAATGAAGCGAAACCCCACAGTTTAAACAACGTCAAAGCTATCAAGAAAGTTAGTAAAAGAATACACTGTGAGGAGGATGGGGATAAAAGGATGTGATTAAAAAACAATTGTTATAGTAGTATCGGGCAAGAAGAAAAGATGGGGAAGTGGCAAAAGGAGGCTTTAACAGCTAAAATACAATACAAAGAGAGCAGCAGATTTAGGTCAATGCGATGTCGCGTCCAATGGTGATGCGAATGCTGGCAAATAATTTTGTTGGCATGGATAGGTGTGGGACACCGACTACAGTAGGGAAGACAGATTTCCTTTCGGACCTTCCTCCTTCGAAAGAGTTTTTTTTTTTTTTTAAACTGACCCTGTGTCTTTCTGTTCTTCCTTAACTATAACTCCCGTGGTGCAATATTGGTGAGATTTTTGCCTACGTGACCACAACGGCAGCCACATTCTGTCTGCTGAAATGATGTCTGTACGCAAAACTAGAGTATTCGTTTTATTTTTGTGTGATTCGTTTCAACCACTCACGACGACTTACTCTTTTTCGAAAGATAGAACTGGAGTCAACCTGTCTAGACTTTTTTTTTTTTGTTTTTGTTTTTTTTGTTTTGAGAATTCAATCGTGCACGAGGCTTCGGTTCATTTCAAAGTCCAGCAAGTGTTGGAGTCTGCATAAAGGTTGAACTCGAAGAGATATTCTCTTCAACTGTGGCTAACTTGAACTGGAACAGAACCCCGAACCGATTTTTTTAAAGGTTCCTAGAGCGTGTTTGACAGCTCACTGTCACTGAATCTGACAGAATACATACAAAAGGTACAGAAAGAGAATCTTTCCCTTGCATGTACATTCCTGCTTTGGCTCGGTCTATGGGTAACATCTGATGGTCGATTTGGGCATCACTGGTTTAACACAAAGTGTTATTGCAACTTATGATACCAAACCATAGGAACCTGAAAACATTCCATACACGCAGCTCAGTTCGAAGTCATTTGCCAATAGATTTTCAAGCTTTTAAATAAACAGCACCGGCCTAAAGCTACTAGCTGCTGCTGTCTCACTTGGTGGTTGACTCGGATAAAGTAAAGCAGTTTACCGAAAGGAAAGAGATTGCGAGCGTGGACACACACACACACACACACACACACACCACACGCACGCACGCACGCATACACACACGCGCGCGCACGCACTCACGCCCACACACACACGCATACACACACATACACGCGCGTGCGCGCGCGCGCACACAGTGTATGAGAGAGAGAGAGAGAGAGAGAGAGAGAGAGAGAGGAGAGAGAGAGAGAGAGAGAGAGAGAGGGAGAGAGAGAGAGAGAGAGAGAGAGTGACACACACACACACACACACCACACACACACACTGTATATACCTTGAACTCTATCCGAGTGCCGCACCACGACAGTTTCCACGTTGCCAGTGGCAGCTTCCCGATCCGGAGAGATGCCCGAGTCGTCTGGAACTTTCGTGACGGCTGAGAGATGGACCAGCTGGCTGATGTCTTGCCTTTCTCCTCACCTGTCTGTTGCTCTTCTCCTTCTCCACGCATGGCCATGGCTGTTTCGTCTTCTTTGACCTGTTCACTGCTGTCATCTCCAGCATCTAGTCGTCTTTTATTTGGAGACAGGGGCGCCACGTTCTCTTGTGAAAGAAGAAATGTGCTCCTCTGCTCATTTTGGATCAGTTCGATCATTTGTTCTCCCGACTGAGACCATCTGTTTCCCGGTTGCTTGCCAGGTTGTTCTTCAGATTGGTTGCCAACTTGTTCGCCAAGCTCTTTGGTAGTTTGGCTGTCAGCTTGTTTTTCAACCTCTTTGATTGTTTGGTTCTCAACTTGTTCCTCAAGCTCTTTGGTAGTTTGGCTGTCGGCTTGTTCCTCAAGCTCTCTGGCAGTTTGGCTGTCGGCTTGTTCCTCAAGCTCTCTGGCAGTTTGGCTGTCGGCTTGTTCCTCAAGCTCTCTGGCAGTTTGGCTGTCGACTTGTTCCTCAAGCTCTCTGGTAGTCTGGCTGTCGGCTTGTTCCTCAAGCTCTCTGGCAGTTTGGCTGTCGACTTGTTCCTCAAGCTCTCTGGCAGTTTGGCTGTCGACTTGTTCCTCAAGCTCTCTGGCAGTTTGGCTGTCGACTTGTTCCTCAAGCTCTCTGGTAGTCTGGCTGTCGGCTTGTTCCTCAAGCTCTTTGGTAGATTGGCTGTCGGCTTGTTCCTCAAGCTCTCTGGTAGTTTGGCTGTCGACTTGTTCCTCAAGCTCTTTAGTACTTAAGCTGTCGGCTGTTCGTCGAGCTCTTTAGTACTTAAGCTGTCGGCTTGTTCGTCGAGCGCTTTGGTAGTCTGGCTGTCGGCTTGTTCGTCAAGCTCTTTGGTAGTTTGGCTGTCGCCTTCTTCCTCAAGCTTTTTGGTAGCTTGGCTGTTGGCTTGTTCCTCAAGCTCTCTGGTACTGAAGCTGTCGGCTTGTTCCCCAAGCTGTTTGGTAGTTTGGCTGTCGGCTTGTTCCCAAGCTCTCTGGTAGTTTGGCTGTCGGCTTGTTCCTCAAGCTCTCTGGTAGTTTGGCTGTCGGCTTGTTCCTCAAGCTCTCTGGTAGTTTGGCTGTCGGCTTCTTCCTCAAGCTCTCTGGTAGTTTGGCTGTCGGCTTTTCCCTTAAGCTCTCTGGCAGTTTGGCTGTCGGCTTGTTCCCCAAGTTTTCTGGTAGTTTGGCTGTCGGCTTCTTCCTCAAGCTCTTTGGTAGCTTGCCTGTCGGCTTGTTCCTCAAGCTCTCCGGTAGCTTGGCTGCCGGCTTGTTCCTCAAGCTCTCTGGCAGTATGGCTGTCAGCTTGTTCCTCAAGCTCTCTGGTACCTAAGCTGTCGGCTTGCTCCTCAAGCTCTTTGGTAGTTTGGCTGTCGGCTTGTTCCTCAAGCTCTCTGGTAGTTTGGCTGTCGGCTTGTTCCTCAAGCTCTCTGGTAGTTTGGCTGTCGGCTTGTTCCTCAAGCTCTCTGGCAGTTTGGCTGTCGGCGTGTTCCTCAAGCTCTTTGGTAGTTTGGCTGTCGGCTTGTTCCTCAAGCTCTCTGGTAGTTTGGCTGTCGACTTGTTCCTCAAGCTCTCTGGTAGTTTGGCTGTCGGCTTGGTTCTCAAGCTCTCTGGTAGTCTGGCTGTCGGCGTGTTCCTCAAGCTGTTTGGTAGTTTGGCTGTTGGCTTGTTCCTCAAGCTCTCTGGTAGTTTGGCTGTCGGCTTCTTCCTCAAGCTCTTTGGTAGCTTGGCTGTCGGCTTGTTCCTCAAGCTCTCCGGTAGCTTGGCTGCCGGCTTGTTCCTCAAGCTCTCTGGCAGTTTGGCTGTCAGCTTGTTCCTCAAGCTCTCTGGTACCTAAGCTGTCGGCTTGTTCCTCAAGCTCTCTGGTAGTTTGGCTGTCGGCTTGTTCCTCAAGCTCTCTGGCAGTTTGGCTGTCGGCTTGTTCCTCAAGCTCTTTGGTAGTTTGGCTGTCGGCTTCTTCCTCAAACTCTCTGGTAGTTTGGCTGTCGACTTGTTCCTCAAGCTCTCTGGTAGTTTGGCTGTCGGCTTGGTTCTCAAGCTCTCTGGTAGTCTGGCTGTCGGCGTGTTCCTCAAGCTGTTTGGTAGTTTGGCTGTCGACTTGTTCCTCAAGCTCTCTGGTAGTTTGGCTGTCGGCTTCTTCCTCAAGCTCTCTGGTAGTTTGGCTGTCAACTTGTTCCTCAAGCTCTTTGGTAGTCTGGCTGTCGGCTTGTTCCTCACGCTCTCCGGTAGTTTGGCTGTCGGCTTGTTCCTCAAGCTCTCTGGTAGTTTGGCTGTCAACTTGTTCCTCAAGCTCTTTGGTAGTCTGGCTGTCAGCTTGTTCCTCAAGCTCTCTGGTAGTCTGGCTGTCGGCTTGTTCTTCAAGCTGTTGGTAGTTTGGCTGTCGGCTTGTTCCTCAAGCTCTCTGGTAGTTTGGCTGTCGACTTGTTCCTCAAGCTCATTGGTAGTTTGGCTGTCGGCTTGTTCCTCAAGCTCTCTGGTAGTTTGGCTGTCGGCTTGTTCCTCAAGCTCGTTGGTAGTTTGGCTGTCGGCTTGTTCCTCAAGCTCTCCGGTAGATTGGCTGTCGGCTTGTTCCTTAAGCTCTCTGGTAGTTTGGCTGTCGGCTTGTTCCTCAAGCTCTCTGGCAGTTTGGCTGTCGGCTTGTTCCTCAAGCTCTCTGGCAGTTTGGCTGTCGGCTTGTTCCTCAAGCTCTCTGGCAGTTTGGCTGTCGGCTTGTTCCTCAAGCTCTCTGGCAGTTTGGCTGTCAGCTTGTTCCTCACGCTCTCTGGTAGTTTGGCTGTCGGCTTGTTCCTCACGCTCTCTGGCAGTTTGGCTGCCGGCTTCTTCCTCAAGCTCTTTGGTAGTTTGGCTGTCGGTTTGTTCCTGAAGCTCTCCGGTAGTTTGGCTGTCGGCTGTGTCCTCAAGCTCTTCGGTAGTTTGGCTGTCGGCTTGTTCCACAAGCTCTCTGGTAGTTTGGCTGTCGACTTGTTCCTCAAGCTCTTTGGTAGTCTGGCTGTCGGCGTGTTCCTCAAGCTCTCTGGTAGTTTGGCTGTGGGTTTGTTCCTCAAGCTCTTTGGTAGTTTGGCTGTCGGCTTGGTCCTCAAGCTGTCTGGTAGTTTGCTGTGGGTTTGTTCCTCAAGCTCTCTGGTAGTTTGGCTGTCGGCTTTTCCTCAAACTCTCTGGCAGTTTGGCTGTCAACTTGTTCCTCAAGCTCTCTGGTAGTTTGGCTGTCGGCTTGTTTCTCAAGCTTTCTGGTAGTCTGGCTGTCGGTTTGTTCCTTAAGCTCTCTGGTAGTTTGGCTGTCGGCTTGTTCCTCAAGCTCTCTGGTAGTTTCGCTGTCGGCTTGTTCCTCAAGCTCTTTGGTAGTCAGGCTGTCGGCTTGTTCCTCAAGCTCTTTGGTAGTCTGGCTGTCGGTTTGTTCCTTAAGCTCTTTGGTAGTCAGGCCGTCAGCTTGTTCCTCAAGCTCTTTGGTAGTCTGGCTGTCGGCTTGTTCCACAAGCTCTTTGGTAGTTTGGCTGTCGGCTTGTTCCTCAAGCTCTCTGGTAGTTTGGCTGTCGGCTTGTTCCTTAAGCTCTTGGTAGTTTGGCTGTCGGCTTGTTCCTCAAGCTCTCTGGTCGTTTGGCTGTCAGCTTGTTCAAGCTCTTTGGTAGTCTGGCTGTCGGCTTGTTCCACAAGCTCTTTGGTAGTTTGGCTGTCGGCTTGTTCCTCAAGCTCTCTGGTAGTTTGGCTGTCGGCTTGTTCCTTAAGCTCTTTGGTAGTTTGGCTGTCGGCTTGTTTCTCAAGCTCTTGGTAGTTTGGCTGTCGGCTTGTTCCTCAGCTCTCTGGTAGTTTGGCTGTCGGCTTGTTCCTTAAGCTCTTTGGTAGTTTGGCTGTCGGCTTGTTCCTCAAGGTCTTTGGTAGTTTGGCTGTCGGCTTGTTCCTCGAGTTCTTTGGTAGTGTGGCTGTAGGCTTGTTCCTCAGTTCTTTGGTACTCTGTCCTTCCTGATGCCTATGTTCTTCATGATGTCCATCAGTTTGTTCTTCAGGTTCGCTTGTCTCTTTCCCCACGGGATGTTTTTTGATGGCGTCTTTATCTTCAGCTGTTTGCTTCGTGTCATTTCATCCACACACTGCTCGTTTTGTTCTTCCGCTCCCCTTGTTCATCGCTGCCCTCTTCCTTGGATGTTCAGTTTCCAGTAATAGGTGGGCGAATTCCAAGAGAGTCTGGTATTCTTCTGTGCCTTCCCATTCTTTTAAGAGAACGACCTGGGGAATCGTTTCTCGCCACTATCCGTTAAAGTGTAACCAGTTCCTCGTGAGAGAGCAGGGAACACTCCTGGGTGTCGGCAAAGTGAACACGATGTGGACGGCGATCTTCCTCGATGAATTCGTTGCTTGCTGCTGCAAGCCCATACTCCTGTGCTGGTTGTTGTCATCCTTAACAAAGTCGCGCAAATCATAACTCTCTGGAAACGCCTGAATTTCCCACTCGTGTGAGCATTTCACACTCAAATATTTCTTGTTCAGTGATACACTTCTTGTCGGTAATTAACGAACAGACGTTGACGAATAGTGAAGTTTTCACACGGTTCAGAAGGACAAGGTACCTCCAGATGTCTTCGTTGCACCAGACATGTTCCGGAATCTCTGTATGGCTCACTTCGCAGAGGGAGAATCGGTTGTTTTCACCAAGTTTGCTATTCCTGTCGGGAAGAACAAGCTCTCACCTCTACCTCATGAGTGGGGCAGCTCGCGATGCTGTCTGCAAGCTGCGCTCCTGACCTCAAATACCAATCACCACAGTGCGTAAATCTTTCATGGAGTGGAGAAAGTCTGCTGTCCACTTTTCTTGCCGAGTGCTCGTCGTCCAGTTCCCTTTGAAGAGCGACGGCCCTTCTCTCGTGTTTCGCGTTCCTTTGTTTCACTAAAGCTTTCTGGTGTTGATCGCCCCGTTCGTGTTTGTGGCGGTCTTGCACGAGCCTAGCTTGGACTTGTAGTTGGTTCTGCATACTACGCAATAATTCGACATTTTTTTGCGAATCGGCGAGAGAGGGAAAAAACAAAACAAAACAAACGAAAACGATGAGGCTGAGAGGACAGGCGGTTGCGAACTATGGGAGGGGTGTTTCAGGATCTGAATAAAAACAAACGAAGCGTCAGTCCACACACTCCGGACATGCTCCCCGTTCCTTCTTTTATAGAGAGGGACTTGACTTGCACAGCTGTTCATGCGCAACCACGCAACTGTTCTCATGGCATCTCTCTTCGTCCAGTTTTCCAAAGCTTTCATCAGCACTGCTCACTGATGTTGAACGAGTATTCACGAGAGGAAGGAGAGGAGGAGAAGGAGGAGGAGGAGGAAGAGGAGAGGGTGGTGGTAGAGGAGGATATTGACCTAGATCATGCGTGCACTTCACGTGCAGACAGTGGACATACGGCTAAACTCTCTCTCTCTCTCTCTCCTCTCTCTCTCTCTCTCATTCTTCTTGATCTTGTCTTGGTCTTGATGTATAGTCGATCGGGCCACACTGTGGCATAACATCGACGGAAGAACTTGGGGAGAGCACAACAACAACAACAACAAAAACAAAAAAAAAAAACAAAAAAAAAAGAAAGAAAGAAAGAAAATCTACATGTTTGATGGTCTGACCAGCCAGCGCACGTTCAGCGTGCACTGACATGATGCCAAGCCTCTGCAGCAGTCGTGGAAAAGGGAAGAAGGGAAGAGTGTGTGTGTGTGTGTGTGGGGGGGGGGGGGGGGGGGGGTGAGAAGGGGGGAGATGGGGGAAGGGGGGAAGGGGGGGGGGGGGGGGGAAGGGGGGGGGGGGCTGGGAGGTGTTTGTTTACTTTTCTTTGGGGGGTTGTTGGAGGAGGTCTTGAATTCCACAGTCCCTGCAGAAACAGCACTGTTGTCTAAGTTGTTCCATTCCCTGATGGTTCGTGGGAAAAAGCTGTTCTTGAAGACAAGTGTTGCAGTATGCTGGATGCTGAAGCAGCGCTGGTGGTTCCTTGCGTATTGCTCCACTATGTTCTTCCTTTCTTGATTTTCACTCTTGTGGGTCTTATAAGTCTTTTGTTTTGGACAGGCGTCAGGTATTTATCCGCCTCTATACCAGGGAGATGTCCTTCGATGATCTTAAAACCCTTCCCGTACACCGTGGGTGCAAATGCACCCATACTTTTATTTAATGTTTCATATTTCAGTTATTGTGCATACAATCTTACTGAAATTTTATGACTTTGTTAGTAAAGGGACTGAGCACGTACTACCCAAAAATGATGCCATTTTGCCTTTAAATAAACAAATAATCAAACAACAAAAACATCGTCTAACCTTCCCTGTACTTCGTGGGTGCACACACACCCATACTGCCAAAGAAGGAACTGTGCGGGCCGTACATCGTGGGTGCACACACACCCATACTGCCAAAGAAGGAACTATGCGGGCCGTACGTCGTGGGTGCACACACACCCATACTCCCAAAGAAGAAACTATGCGTGCTTAGCCCTACTCAGTAATGGAAGTTTCCACACACTGTGCTAGCATCATCTAAGAACGCGACAGAACAGTGCCGTGTGCAAAATATAGGTATTGCGTGGTTTACTGACGTCACATTCCCGCCACTGATCGCCACGTGCTGAAGTTTCGCTGTGTTTCAAAGTAAGTATACATTCACATTTTCTGTTTACCTACCTCTCATTTTATACACAATGTTACACTGCATTCCCTAACAGGCTCGATCTTCTTCACACTTATTGCTCATGCTCTTTTTATATTACAGGAGCTGTGGTCAAACGAGCATAACATTGTGTCTGTAGTAGGTGCGATGCAACTACATTCTGCGTTTGTGTTCTATCATTTTAATTTTAGCATGTGAAACTAATTTCATTGATCGTATAGGTTACAGTAATAAATTGATGGTAATTGTTACAACACTCACAGCAGTAAAAAGGCTTCATCGCCTGAAAGTACATGTAAGCAAGTCAAATTTATTGCATACAGCAAATCTATGCAGCACAGCTATAGAGCTGAAAACTGATGGTTAGATCAAACAAAATATGTATTTTGGGAACTATGATACTATGTATGGGCAGGGGTTTGTTCGGGCATCCTTCAGCCGAAACCGTTTTGTGCAGCTGTTGAACTTTTTGAGGTTTGATGACAAAGACACAAGGAGTGCCAGGAGGAGCCGAGATGTCTTTGCTCCTTTCAGAGATTTTTGGGATGACTTCACCAAGAACCTGAGGGACCACTCCACTCCTGGTCCTTTTATCACCATTGATGAACAGCTGGTTCCGTTCCGTGGCAGGTGTTCATTCATCCAGTATCTGCCTTCCAAGCCAGACAGGTATGGCATAAAAATTTTTTTGGGCAGCAGATGCAGAAAATAATTTCCCCCTTGTGGCAGAGCCCTATCTGGGGCGACCACTGGGTGCTGAAAGACAGGTCAATTTGGGGAGGAATGTTGCTCTTCGTCTGTCAGCTCCTTTCTACAGAACAGGCGGGAACATCACAACAGACAATTTCTTCACTGACAAGTTGTTGTCTGACGTTCTCCAGAGCAATGGCCTGACATTTGTTGGGACTGTTCGTGCCAACAAGCGATTTCTTTCCCGAGCCCTTTAAAGAAAAAAAAGGATCGCACCTTCATGCGTCCTCATTTCTGTTCCAGGACAAAACTACCATCGTGAACTATCAGACAAAAGCCAACAAGAACGTTGTAGTCATGAGCACCATGCATCATGATAGAGCAGTAGCTCCTGATGCCCCAAAGAAGAAGCCAGACATTGTGCGCTTCTATAACGCCACAAAGGGTGCCGTGGATTCGCTTGATCAGATGGCTCATGCATATTCCACCAAACGCATCACCAAACGATGGCCAATGGTGCTGTGTTACAACACTGTGGATCTCAGCACCATTGCTGCCCGTGTTGTCTGGAGCATCAAATTTCCAGACCATGTTCATTCTCCGGGTCGCTGAGCAGCTGTCTTTAGAACATATGGAGAGGAGGCTGTGTGCAAAAAACCTGCCAAAGCCCCTGAGAAACACAGTGGTCCTGTGGAGCTTCATGTTCAACACCTTCAACAGAAGATGATAGCTTCACAGGATGGAGGACAAAGTGCTCGTGCAGGTGGCAAAAGAAAAAGACCAGCATCGACCCAGAGACCATCTACCAGCAAACAGAGCAGCCACAAAGAGCCAAAGCAGAAACAAGGTCGCTGTGGATCATGCAGCTGGAAGCTTGATAGAAAAGCTCGGAAATCTTGCTTCTGCTGTTCCGCTTGGCTCTGCAAAAAGCCACCATGTTTGTCTGCAAACAGTGTGCCGATTCCATCACTGATGCACCCCAAGAGATGTCTGCAACTTGGTCGTCTTCCACTTGTCTGGAAGAAGTTCTTCCTCCAAAGTTCAACAGCTGCAACAAATGGTTCTGTCATAAATCTAGTCATGCTTGTTATCTTATTTTGGTGAAACAAAGTTGATTTTCTATTTCAACAGAGAAATGAAAATTACACGGTTGTTTTATCAGCTTGCATTCTTTATCACCCTCTTGTTATGAAATGACAATGTTACTGCTGTTCTTGCTTTTGTCATGCGCTGATAGGTTATACATGAACTGCTCTTAAGCTGTTTGATAAACATTTTCATCTGCAGAACTTGTCTTCTTTTCTTTTATTCTTACGCACTCGCATGTGTGTGTGTGTGTGTGTGTGTGTGTGTGTGTGTGTGTGTGTGTGTGTGTGTGTGTGAGAGAGAGAGAGAGAGAGAGAGAGAGAGAGAGAGAGAGAGAGAGAGAGAGAGAGAGAGAGACACTGGCACCATCACACACACACACACACACACACACACACACACACACATACGCATGCACAGAAAAACAATGCAAAAATACAAATGCAAATCTATGAAATAGTCATGGGTCTGTGTGCACCCACGACGTACGGCGAGGACTATTCACCGAATCGCCTATATAACGACCATGGGTGTGTGTGCACCCACGACGTACGGCGAGGACTATTCACCGAATCGCCTATATAACGACCATGGGTGTGTGTGTGCACCCACGATGTACGGCGTGTGAGTTTTTTGGTGACGTACGGGAAGGGTTTTAAGAAGGTGAGCCGGTGTTGTCGTCTTCTTTCCTGCAGCGAAGGGAAGCCAATGCCCTGTAGCATAGCTGACACAGTCTGGGTTTCGGGACCGGTAATCTCGCTTGATGTATCTGGCTGCTCTGCGTTGGATGCCTTATATCCTATCAATTTCGCTTTGCGTATATGGGTCCCAGACAGTGGAGCTGTACTCTAGAAGGGACCTGACAAGAGAGACATACACTGTTTAGCGGCAGGCTTCAGAACAAAAGCGTAGGTTCCAACGAAGCATACCCAGGTTGGCGCTTGCTTTCTTGGCGATCTTGTCTATGTGAGCAGACCAAGACAGGTTTTCGCTTATTTCAACTCCAAGATAGGGGTAAGAGTCCACTTGCTGTAGGATGTGGTTGTCCAGCTGGTAGAAGAAAGGTGATCTGTGTCGTACACTCATGATGTAACATTTCTTGGAATTGAATGTTGTGCCCCATTCTCTAGCCCAGGTTTCTAGGTTTTTCAAGTCATCTTGCAAGGCAGTGTGGTCTGCCCGAGTCTTAATTTCTCGATACAGAAGGCAGTCGTCTGCAAAAAGCCTGACTTGAGATGAAACGGAGGCAGTTAGGTAGTTGATGTGGCATAAGAATAGTAGGGGGCCAAGTACTGTACCTTGGGGAACGCCAGAGTCTACTGTCACTTGCTCGGAGAACTTTCCATCTACCACCACTTTCATACTCCGCTGGGTGAGGAAAGTGGTGAACCACTGATAGAGTGGGCCTCTGATGCCGTAGCTTCCCAGCTTCTCCAAGAGCTTCGAATGTGGGACCGTGTCGAAGGCCTTTGAAAAATCTAGGATGGCTATGTCGGTCTGAACATTCTTCTCAAAGCTCCGACACAGATCATGTAAAGTGGTGACCAGCTGCGTCTCACATGAGAATCCTCTACAAAACCCGTGGTTTAGGTTGGTGAGTATCTGGTGCTTTTCTAGGTGCTCCATCAGGTGACTGCAGATGATATGCTCCAAGAGCTTGCTCGAGACTGATGTCAGTGAGACAGGTCTGTGATTCTCTGCCAGGTGTTTGTCCCCTTTCTTAAAGACTGGTGCCGTATTTGCTGTGAGCCAGTCATCTGGTAGGGTTCCTGTGTTGACTGACTTCTGGAAAATATGGGTCAGTCCTTCTGCCAGTTGTGTTGAACATTCTTTAAGAACTCGGCTGTGTATGTTGTCAGGGCCTGCTGCTTTTGCTGGGTTTATACTCCGTAGCAGTTTTTTTTTTAACCCCTTTATCTCCAATGTGGAGATCCTTGATGGGGGGGCGGCAGGATACTGGTAGAGAGAAGCGTTTTGAGGTGGTGAGGACTTGGTAAATACAGAGTTGAACTGCTCAACCAGGATGTTTGCTTTACCCGCGCTATCACTGACTAGTGTCCCATCTGCTTTTAATGGGGCAACTCCAATATTATCTTGTTTCTTTGATTTGATGTATTTTCAGAAAGGTTTAGTGTTGTTCTCTTCAAGTCCTTTGTTGATGATGTTGTTTAGGAAGTCTGTCTCTGCTTTCAGGAACGCTCGTTTGCATTCTTTCCGAATTTGTCTAAAGTTTGACCAATTTCCTGTTCTGCGGGCCTGGTTGTATAGCCGTCGTTTCTTTCGGGTCAGTCGAAGTAGGTGGTTATTTAGCCATGGCAGCCTCGATCTGCTGGAACGGACAGATGGGATATGCTTCTCGGTGGCCTCTGATAGTTGGGTTTCGGAATGTTTCCCAAAGGGTGTTGACATCCGCACCACTTTCGTTCAGTGAGACAATTTGTTCCGATGCATTTGAAGCTGATTTCCTCATCTCGTCCCAGTTGGCTTTGTTGAAGAGGAAACATTTTCTAGGTGGCTTTTTTCCGATGGAATCTGACACAGTCCGTGGTATGCTGACAGTGGCTTTCAGCAGGGTTGGATTTGTGGAAAAGACCAAGTCTAGCAGGTTTTCACCTCTGGTGGGTTGGTCGTGAACTTGGTGTAGTCAATATTTCTCTGCTATCTCCACTAGCCTCTGTTGCACTTGGCGGTCTGAGGCTCCTGCAGGGACTGTGTGTGTGTGTGTGTTCCAGTCTACATCTCTCTCTCTCTCTCAAAATGACACAAGGGATCAAAGGCCTGTCGCTTAAATCTGCTATATTCGGAATTGCTTACACATACGGCATCTGTGTGTATGTATGTATGTGTGTGTGTGTGTGTGTGTGTGTGTGTGTGTGTGTGTGTGCACGTGTGTGCGTGCACGCGCCATGGGCTGTGTGCGCGAGCCCGCACATCAGCATGTGTGTGGGCGAGTAAACGTGCAACTGTTCGAAAGTGAGGGTTAAATATCCTCCTCCATCATCCTAAATCTGTTTGATGACGGGCATTGGGCAAATGTGTAGCGTACTCTTTCCAAAGTTGGTGACTTACTCCAACAAGAAATTTCCCCTCTGCACAATCTGGTCCCTTGGAATAAAAATCTTAACTTGCCTGCATCAGTGCCAGTTTTTTTTTTTTCTTTAACGAGACCCTTGATTTGTAGCAATGTCTGGTCATTTAAATGAAACTCCTTGTCCTGTGACAGTGACTAGTCCTTTAGAATGAAACCCTTCTCGATGACAGTGTCTGGTCCTTGGAATGAAACCCTTATCCTGTGGCAGTGTCTGGTCCTTTAGAATGAAACCCTTGTTCTGTGACAGTGTCTGGTCCTTAAGAACGAAACCCTTGTCCAATGGCAGTGTCTGGTACTTGGAAATGAAACCCTTGTCCTGTGACAGTGTCTGGTCCTTTAGAATGAAACCCTTGTCCTGTGACAGTGTCTGGTCCTTGGAAATGAAACCTCTGTCCTGTGGCAGTGTCTGGTCCTTGGAAATGAAACCCTTGTCCTGAGACAGTGTCTGGTCCTTTAGAATGAAACCCTTGTCCTGTGACAGTGTCAGGTCCTTTAGAATGAAACCCTTGTCCTGAGACAGTGTCTGGTCCTTTAGAATGAAACCCTTGTCCTGTGGCAGTGTCTGGTCCTTGACCTTTAGAATGAAACCTTTGTCCTGTGACAGTGTCTGGTCCTTTAGAATGAAACCCTTGTCCTGAGACAGTGTCTGGTCCTTTAGAATGAAACCCCTGTCCTGTGACAGTGTCTGGTCCTTTAGAATGAAACCCCTGTCCTGTGACAGTGTCTGGTCCTTTAGAATGAAAACCTTGTCCTGAGACAGTGTCTGGTCCTTTAGAATGAAACCCTTGTCCTGAGACAGTGTCTGGTCCTTTAGAATGAATCCCTTGTCCTGTGACAGTGTCTGGTCCTTTAGAATGAAACCTTTGTCCTGTGACAGTGTCTGGTCCTTTAGAATGAATCCCTTGTCCTGTGGTAGTGTAGGCATTGAATGATCTACTCTGCCGGTATCTTTTCAGTGGTGGCTTCTCTTGGCAGAAAATCACAGAATTCACGAAATGCAGAATGCAAAGGACCAGACACTGTCAGAAGACCAGAGCTTCATTCTGAAGGAGCAGCCACTATCATATACAAGTGTTTAATCTCAAACGATCAGGGTTTCATTCCAAAGGACCAGTTATTGCAGCAGGGCAAGAATTTCATTTAAAAAGACCAGACACTGCTGCAGTGAAGAAGAAAAAGAAAAGGAAAGAAAAGAAAATTGCATGCACATTGAATCCTGTTCAACCTTTCAGAGAATAGTACAATAATCACAATGACACTGGTGTTTAGACATAATCTCCAAAGATGGAATGTAGCTATTTCAGTGATGGGATTACAAACGGTTCCATATGCAAAAAACCTTACCAGTGTGAACCTTGGCATTCCAGTCGAGGAACGAAGACAGAAAAAAACTGTACAGATACTGTGCGGAGTAACTTCTGCACCATGAAATCATGCAAAACCGTTTAAATGAAAAACGTGCTCGGTGATCTTTTTTTGCTTTTCAATTCATCAGAAACTTTCCAAGTTTGAACTGTAACATGGATGTTTGCCAAGACATTCTGATTTCATCAACAACATCCAGACCCCATGAATCAGTTGTCTATAACAGCAGCATGTGCTCCTGTCTACAAACGAAAGAGCTAAGCATCTACATGCGCAGTCAGTGAAAATCTGCCACTGCTTTTGGGCTTTTTGTAGCCCAACCGTGGCTTTAAATATTCAGTATGATGAGTACCTCAAACTTGATAGAGGACATGAAAAAAAAAACCCGCCATGCCTTTTCCCTAGAGCTTTCTGCAGTATGTATGGAGTCCTGAAAAATAAACAAACAACAAAAAAACTCCTGCTCAATGAATATTAAAACTATACATTGAGTTCAAATGGAAAACATAGCATCCACACAGAACCATACAAGAATCACTTTTCTCTTCACAAAGTAAGCGTATGTCTTTTTTGTATACTCTTTAATTATCAGATAACGGTGGCGGCCAATACATACTAATATCTAGCTAGACTGTTCATTTCTGTTTTCATTTTCAAAATCAAACACACTTTTGCTAACTGTATATATTTCTGCGTGATAATGGGAAAAAAAATCAGACAAACAAGCATTGTAACCTGTTTTAGTTATGTAATACAACTCTGCACAGCATTATGATAATTATTTTCTGTCTGTATTCCATGAAACATTCTGTTGGTCACAGAGGTCAAGACAAGCAAGAAAGAGATATGTGAGGGATACAAATCATGAACTCTGTCAACTGTGATACAATGGCTTGGATTGTTAAAAATGTATGACATTAATCTTTTAAAGTTACCAATGTGCATACACATGTCGTCCATCTGTACACCTCACACACCATGTGACCAACACAGTAAAGAGAAAGACAATCAAACAGCTGGGAGTAGTCAATAACAACAGTGTGAGGACAGTTTCCCGCCAGGTTACAGGTCAGCCAAGTGATGAGTGTGTTTCCGTTTTGAAACGTATAACTTTCATTCTGCATTTCGCAAGGTCAGAGGCAGATTTTATTGTGACAAGTCACCTGATCCAAAATGTACCAATGGTCAATGGAACTGGTGCATACAAAATCAGACTATGGAACAGAATAAACCAAGTATGTCTTACTTTCGAACACTCAGTCCTTTGAATGCTAAAACAGTTTCTGTTTTTTGTTTAGATTCCCAACATACAGCCATGTGCTGATTTTTTTTTTCTGATCACACTCCCTATTTAGCTAACATATTTACTTATAAAACTCTTACAAGCTATGGCAGTTGGAAAGCCCTGTTTGGCCCAATTTTTGTGGCTGATGCAATAGTACAACACACACTCACCATCTTCCTTTTGTAGCAGACGACATAAGATTGGTTCCATTCCTCCTCATCCTATGGTCAAAGCAAAGTAACAAAGATTAC
The DNA here is from genome assembly GCA_018398815.1 of Conus ventricosus. Lineage (NCBI taxonomy): Eukaryota > Metazoa > Mollusca > Gastropoda > Neogastropoda > Conidae > Conus > Conus ventricosus. The sequence goes on from CM031598.1 coordinate 7,399,683, forward strand.
AGAAAATCTAAAGGACCGGCCACCAGGACTATGAGTATATTTCGCCAAGCAGCGAGTATAATACAAACTTCCAATTTTCGCATCTTCTGCTGTGCCATGTCAAACTCTTGCAGAATTCAAGATAAAAAAGCAGCTGGCCTGGAGACTTCCTAAAAGTGGAAGTCATTTTGGAAGAAGGGCCTCCTGGCTGGTGGTTGGAGGATCATGCAGGAACAATCGAGTGATCTGTGACCGCTTGTGGATCGAGGACTGGAGAGACGTAGACCGAGAAACACTTGCTGAAATGTGTCATGAACAGGGGGGAGGGAGTGGGAATCAGGGGAGGGGGAGGCAGGAGCTCTTGCAGGAGTAAGGTCCCACTGTCCTTATGGTCATGTACAGAGACTGTTCACAGACGATGAAACGCAGTCGTCAGCGATCAGCATTCCCCAAATGCACTCCTCCCCCCCCCCCCCCCCCCCCCCCCCCCCCCCCCCCCCCCCCCCCCCCCGGGCAGTACCCCACTGCCGCACTGAGCCGCAGAG
>CM031598.1:7405206-7417706 GCA_018398815.1 Conus ventricosus
TCACAGCTCAAAGATGCCTCTTCCAGTCTTTCTACTGGATCTTTGATACCTCAAGTGGCAGAGAAAAATTACTGTTCATGGGGAGAGGGGGGGGGGGGGGGGGGGGGGGGGCAATTCTTGTTCTCAGAGGGAGAACAATATAGCTTACAAATGGCGAAGACTGTCCACAAGTTGAATTGTAGTGCCTCCTGTGGCTGCTGATGCCTAGTAAAGCAGATCATGCTACAGTAAGGACAGGTAAATGCATCTCCACCTTGAGGAACAGACTACACACACATATCTGTGGGTCTGTTCCACAAAGCTGTGGATGCATTCATCCACAGATAAATGTATCCGCAGCTTGTGGAATTTCAGTTTTAACATCATCATAGCCCAGCCGGTCAAAGAGGCTCTTTCTGTGCTGTCACCACATATGAAAAAAAAAAAGCACTGTTCTGAACACACACACACACACACACACACACATACACACACACTAAACCATTTACAAAACAAATCAAATTCATAACATACTAACTAATCAACTGACATCCTTAATACACATAAGATTAGGCCGTGCTGTAGATACTAGCCATTTCTCAAAAAATTTCAACCCCAGCTTTAAAACAAAACAAAAAGTAGAAAATTCATTTGAAAAGTTCGTTACAGAAAAACAACAACAAGCAAACAAAAAAGCTGTAAAGAAAACCCATATCAGCAAATAATATTGTAGAATGGACAAGTGTCCACTCAGTATAGTGTGCATAGTCTCACTAATTAGTTGCTAGATTAAATAAGACCAAAAAAAGAGAGAAAAAAAACTGCAATGTTACAGATTGTAACAAGGAAGAACAAAGAGTAAAAGACATTTGAAAACAAGGACAGAATAACAACAACAATGATAATCATGATAATAATGATGATAATGATACTAATAACTTTCATTTAGCGCAATTATACCCCATGATTGTACCTTAAAGTCTCAAACAGCACTAAACACAGAAACACTAAACAATGTTACAGCCATAAGCAAGAAACAATCTGGTGCATTTTGCCCTCAGGTTGATGAGTTAAGGTTTCAAAGAACAGGTAAGTCTTAAGTTCAGCTCTGAAGGTGTTCTGGATTTAAATGTTTCCAAAAGATGGCCCAGAGTTTCAGATAAGAGGAGCTTTACTGTGCAATTACCTTTGGCTAAAAGGTTTGGGATTAGTTTTGGGGACACACAAAAGTTTTTCTGCACTGGATATGAGACAGCAATCTTGTTGAACGACAGCCTCACACAGGAAGAATGGACCACAAAGGCAGAACAGTAGTGGATAAGTCATTAACAAGACAAGTAAGGAATTCTAAAATAGGTAGAAAACAACTTTTGCCAATGTTTTAACAGCATCTTCTCCCACGTTTCCTTTCTCAGTACAGTTGGGACACACTTGATTTCCAGACCCAGGATCAAAACACAAATCAAATGTCATTCAGTTCATGTAAAATCCACACTGCTTACTCGATAACTATCATGGGAAATATGATAAAAAAATCAAACACTGATTATTTTGGAACCAATGAAAAGCAAAAACCATCATGGGAAATGTTATGACAATTTAACACTGATCATTTTCAGAACAAATGAACAGAAGCAAAAGAACGAGAAACACAAAATGTAACAGCTAGCATGGTCCAATGATTAGTGCTACAGACTTGCATTCTGGGGAGTTGTTGGTTCAATTTCTAGGGGGGTATACATTTGTGGGGGGCTTTCAGTTCCTATCCAAGAGTACAGTATGCTATGGACTCTAATGGGAAGACTGGAACCATACAGTTGAGAGCCATCCACCTAATGAAGGCATCTTCTCAGAGTCTATTGCTCAAATTTCCTGATCAGCCCTGCAGTTTTTGTATCCTGACTAATGGAAGGAAATGTGGATTAGACTACAGCCTTGTAATATGTGTAAAAGCTTTCCCAAACAGAGCTCCATAGAATCACCTTCATCAGCTCACTGATCATCATAAAAGCTCTTCAAAGATTTTGTGGCCCTTTATGCTGTAGAGATGATTTCCGATTTTATTTTGCTCTCTATTAATCTACGTCCACTGTGGGTTTGTGACAAAGTTATCAGTACCGACAAATTAACAGTCTCTGTTAACTTGTCAATACTGACAACTACCTATGTCACAAACTGTTAACTTGTTGCATCTACAGAGAATGACAAGCATTGCAAGATACAGACACGTTCTCTTGGACTTTTTCAATGTCGGTCACATAATATTCACACAAAATTTTACATGTTCATGAGCAACATTGCCTTGCATAAGAGATCAGAAACAGTAGTAGCATGTTTGTCCCTTCCAGTGGTTCTCTGGAACCCATGTATAGCTGCCATCAGCAGGGGTCTTACATGATGGTGCCCTGAGCACACGGTTTGGATTGGACCAGGCACCAGTGGCCACTACCAACATGACTGCTGCTGTCTGATGAGTTGCCTTAAATATGACCCCATTGTTGGTGATTGCTCCAGGTGCCCTGTTCGTGCCAGGTGATGAGACAGCCCCCCTCCTCCTACCCTACCTTCCCCTTCCAGTTCCACCCCATCCTTAGCCCCCACTCGCTCCCCCCCCCCCCTTCCTCCCCAACATAAGTTCTAACTTGGAAAACAAAACAAACAGAGAAGGAAGGTAGTCTTACAGTAGTATGTGTTGCTCATCCTTCATCCTCTAGTGTTTTAAAATTAAAGCTTATATGTTATCACAGTGTTTAGATGTTCCTCACCTTTGTACTATAGTTTAAAAGAGAGATCTTATGTGAAACTGAAACACACACACACACACACACACACACACACACACACACACACACACACACACACACACACACACACAGAGCGCACATTCCAATCCCATGGTTAACTGATCACCAGAACTTGGTTAACAGATGAATTCTATTAGTAATTTATCAAAACATTTATGCCAAATATTCAGTTTTTTAATGAAATGACACACCACACATGTAACGTTTTAGTTTTTTCTGCTCTACCTGTATGTGCAAACTGTAATAAGAAAAAGGTGCAAGCACAAAAGAGACATCCATGTTTAAAATCTCTTGGTAACTATTGTCATTTGATTATGCTTTGAACAAAGCTCTCACCAGAGACCAAATAATGGATTATATATATATATATATTCGATAGTTGTTACAACAAAAATGAAAATCACTAAGAATCTGTAGAACAAACACGATTCAACCAGATGAAAGCACATGAAGAAAACAAATGATTCTGAGATGTAAGACATTTTCAGATTTACCGGCAGCAATGTTTTTCTCTCATGACCTGACAGAAAAGCTATGTAAAGACACACTTAAGCACAGAGTTTACAGAACAAATTACATCTGCCATGACTTTTGTCCTTTATGAGACTGGTTCCTTATCGCAGACAATTAACATGAGAAAAGTTTTATCAATTCCACTCACATCAAATGTGCACATAGATTACAGGCACTTTGCAGTTTGAATGTGATCCATTGCAATGATTCTCTCTAAAGACAGGCAAGAATAAATAATGGCAATCATGTACCCATGAAAGAAACAATGGAACAAAACGTAGTAAAGGAGGGACACAATTTCCTCGAAATAAATACAAGCAGGCATTTCTCAGAATTAACATTCTTAGTATTAGTGGTTAACAGGCCTTGAGTGGAACAGAAAGTTGTACTGTCAATAAATTACTACATATTAAAAACCTCAAAATGGTGTACAGGTTGTTAAAAATTCAAGATCACGTTTGCTGATTTGATTAGCTCCCTCAATGACACAATGAGTGACAATATCTGGCCTAATGTTGAGCTGAAACTGCCTTGCAATAAATAACCGAATCCTGTGAAGACTCAGGTCAACGTATGTAAAAGACTTCCCTCTCCCACCCTCCATACCTCGCCGCCTTTGTGCACACATTAGAAGAGTCTTCACATGCGGTACCCCTTTATGACTGTGGAAGACTGAAACCAGATGTACAAGGGATCAACAGAAACGACACTCCCACCGCCGACTTTGGGCGTACTTCGTGTCAGAGGAGTGTGAAACTGAACCCTGCCCGTCGTCTCCTTGGTCGTGCTGCTGTCTGACCCACTGTCCTGGTGCATTCGCACTTTGTGACTGCCGTCACTGCTGTTCAGCAGTCGAGCCACTTTCTCTGGAGACGGGGACTTGAAATTCCCTGCCACCACAGGAAGGGAAGAGTCGGTGAGAGAGGAACGTTCCAGCGGCTCTATCCCAGAAATTTCCACTTCCGTGTCGTCAATGGTGAGGTCTTGTGAGCAGAAACTGGGCTGGTTGCAGATCATGTTGAGCGTCAGGCAGAGGCCTCTTGTGGGCAGCTTGAACCCCATCTTCGGCACAAAGCCACTGAGAGCAGCGGTGCGAGGCGCGCACAGCACCACGTAGACGTTGGTCGGGCCCATGGGCCACGTCACTGGACAGCACCTGCTCGGCCACCAGGTGACGAAACAGCGCCTGCTTGGACGATTTGAGCGGAACGTTGTCTGCTTCAGGACAAATGTGAGGGAGCTTGATGATGTAAGATTCTTTGGGGGTGACTGAGGAGCTGCCGAGCAAAATCAAAGTCTGCTGGATCTCCGGACAGATCTCGAAGGCAGTCAGATCTCATTGAAGACTTGGTCCATATTGGAGATCACACTCTTGGCCTTGATCTGTGACTGACGTGCACTTTGGTGTGCCTTGCCATTGGCCTGAAATCAGACACCTGAGTGTTCAATAGGCCTGAAATGCATTGTGTGCTCAAATTGCATTCTTAACTCTTAAGTTTAACATCAGGCTCTAAAGTAAAGGCAGTCTTACAAACGTTCATAGTAAAATACCAGCTGATCTGCATGAAATATATTTGTTTTAATTTGTGTCGTTGTGGCTGAATTATTTTCATGATTATTTTGTGTGAACAATTTCTTTTTCCTGACCATGTGAATACAAACATCATCTCATTTCTTTTCATACTACCTACTTGTATGCAGTAGTTAAGCTCAAAGCAAAAAAAATTATAAAACCATAGACCATAAACACACCCATACACACCCACACACACACACACACACACACACAAAATTTGAATACTATTGGCCAAAGCAACTTAGCAAGTTCCAATCAAGGCAATTATCCTAATTGTATTCTGGGACAGAATTCTCAGATAATCTTTAGCTGCCCTTGGGCAACAAACAGGAAAAAAAATCACTTGTTCCCCCCCCCCCCCCCCCCCCCCCCCCCCCCCCAATTTCTGTTTGTCCTCATAGAGAAAAGAGACAATTCATAAAAGTAACAACTCGTAGTGTGATGACAAATCAGCAGACTTCGTTTGACAGTCAGGCTCTGCAAATGCAATGCTTACCTCGGCAGAAGAAATACAGAGAACTGGACAATGCCTGAGAAATACAGAGAACTGGACAATGCCTGAGAAATACAGAGAACTGGACAATGCCTGAGAAATAAAGAGAACTGGACAATGCCTGAGAAATACAGAGAACTGGACAATGCCTGAGAAATACAGAGAACTGGACAATGCCTGAGAAATAGAGACTGGACAATGCCTGAGAAATAAAGAGAATTGGACAATGCCTGAGAAATAAAGAAAAACTGTACAATGCCTGACAGGTGAATTCTGATGACTCTTCCTACAAGTCAAAATGACGTTAAGTAACATAATTTGGCGAACCAGTATCGTGACAAAGAAAAGACACAGGGAGTGAACAGATAAATTTCAAGCAATGAAGTTTTTTCTTCAGTGTGACTGATGGTTACAATGGATGGGTTGGAGACAGGTCTGGTTTTCTCCTTATGAAAGGAGCAAGCCAGAAGAAGGTCTACTGCTGCCCTCAGCTAACAAAGTTCTCTCTCTCCGGTTGTTCAGTCATACCACTGGACCAATAGCTGGGTCATGGCTTAGCAAGTGCCAGGGTATGTCCATTCACCGATGGACTTGCACACAACGTTTTCTAACAAGGCAATACTCTTGATTTTCATTGAAGGTTTACCTCATTGGATCGTCTGTGTTTTGGCTGGAGGCAAAAGCTACCCAGTTTCTAGCACCACCTTGTACGGGACGTCGCTCTAATCAGCAAGCACGAATGGTCATGGATTAGGAGAGACTGAACCAGATCAAAAGGACTTCTGCCACAGTGGCTGCCCAGTTCATATCAGACCCCACTCAGCCCAGGGTCAGGGAAGGCTGTACCTCACCCACCAGGCGAGAAGGCATGCAGGCATGACTTACAAACAAAACTTCTGCCACAGTGGCTGCCCAGTTCATATCAGACCCCACTCAGCCCAGGGTCAGGGAAGGCTGTACCTCACCCACCAGGCGAGAAGGCATGCAGGCATGACTTACAAACAAAACCAGACATGGCACAGCTGAAACCATCACCACATGGATCCAGAAAGTTGCAGCCTGGGGAAAAAGCCCTATTGACTCAAACACTGCCCACACCATCAACGCATCCCCACCCTGTGCATCCCATCCATTTAGCAGAACCAGGGCACTCTTGGTCACCACAAGCTGTCCACAATGGTGTCCAGTCCGGGGGAGTACAGCCGCAAGTTTCTACTTCAGCTGTGTTCTGTTGATGAAAATTAAATATTGTGCTTTGCGTGCGTGCATGCGTGTGTGTGCATTGTGGGGTGCATGCATGAGATTTTGATAGCACTTGACTGGGTCTTTTTCAGAACAACTATATAATTTGAAGATAGTGGTAACTTGAAAAGACTAAGAGTCGAAATGTTGTGGATTGTTTTTGTTCCTTTTGACCCCCTTTTGTTTCGGTCTTTACCACCTATCTTCAAATTATATAGTTGAACATGCATGAGAGTTCATTTGTGTATATACAACTAAAATGCTAAGTTTGAGAAATAACAAGCTTTAGTTATTTTGTGTCATCTAAAGCCAAGATGGAAAAACTTTGTGTTGTATGGTTACAGAATTTTTCTATGTCAGTATTGACAAAATTTTGCTGTTTATTTCGAACCAGATTGTTTGACCAAATCTACTTTAGTCAATCTAAATTGAGCAATAAGAAAATGAAAACAAATGTATTATGGGAATACAGTTTGAAATGTCCATAATCTTAAGGGTGGAAATAAGACTCAAAATTCTGAAGACAGAACCTTTGCTATCCTGTTTTTTCATTTGCATGTTAGGGATTCAGAAATATCTAAATATGACATGTGTGTTTAAGATTCAGAAATGACAATGAATATGACAACTGAACAATTAACAGAACTATGCAACTGCCTCAAATGTTGACAAAATGTTGAGTTTTCAGGTACTTCTGAATCTTCACTGTTAATTCCATTATTATTTGGACCTTAACCCTGCAACCATACATCCATAGTGATGATAATGATGATGAAACTAAAATATACTGCAGCGTTATCAAAATTAAACAAAAACTAATTTCATAAAGCAGAGTGCACAGTAAAAAAAAAAAAAAAAAAAAAAAACAACAACAACAAAGAAAAAGCATGTGAATTTTCAACAAATTTGCAAACTCAGTCTTCTACAGACATCATAAACAACAGACGAAAAGAATGTACACAAAACAGTACTCCCCTGACTACAGGTATGATGAGAATGACAATGTTTGTTTATTATAATATTATACATGGTATTCATGTTCAACTTTCTACAAATTTTTACTTCCTGTTATACCTTCCCTCCCTTCCAACCCCCCCCCCCCCCCCCCCCCCCCCCTCTCTACCAGTAGTACCACCACTCCGCTTCCCCCTTCCCATACAACTTTTTGACATCATGCTTCCTGGTACCTTCCCTCCTCAAAACCATCCCCTTCTCTCCTCCCCCCCCCCCCCCCTTTCCAGTCTCCTCTGCCAGTTCTCTCCCTTCCCCATCCCTAAAATCCCTATGCAGTACCCTCTTCCCCCTGCCCCCTTTTTGTTTTGTTTTAAAGGCCATCTTTGCATCCGTTTCCACATGAGCCGAATCAGACTAGGATTTTTTTTCTTTCTTTCTTTTTTTTTGTTCCTTTGAGTTCTTTCCTTTACCCTCTTAACCTCAGCACTAGGATGAGGCTTGCCCAACCTATCCTGGCTCAGACCATAACTGAATGAAACAGGCAACTGAGAGTTTCACCTTGAGCTTTATTTCCCACAGACACTCAAGTTTCTGTGTTGAATCAATCTCATCACTGTTGCTGCTGCATCACGTCATCTACATTATGCTCTGCATTACAATTACATGTGGTTGAAGATTTAGTTCTCACTTGTTTGTGTATATATGTTCTTTCTATGCACATCCTGACACATTCTCCCATATACTCTCCCTCTACACTTATGTGCCCTCTCGTCCCCACCACCCCTCCCCTTAATACGTCTCTTGCTGTTGATTATGATGCACCTCACCTCTCACCCTCTTTTCATCTAGCCCCTCCCTCTTTCTCTCTCTCTCTCTCTCATACATTCTCTCAGTTTCTGAAGCAGAGCTGCCAACCCCAAAATTTCTTCCCAGTACTATTCCTGGCTTTTCACAGTATTTTTTCACCATCTGACAGTATTTTCCTACCGGAATTAAATTTCACGCGGCGTTTTGATTTCTTTTTTAACCAACTTATTTTGTATGCACTTTTCTTTTTATAATTAATAGTGATTAAAAACTATTAGCATAAGAGATTGATCAAGACTTACTCTTTGACAATAACATACAATTTACTTACTTAGTCTACTTCTGCTAGAAAAAAATACTACTACTATCACACACACATACACAAATTGAGACATATATAATTATACACGAACATTTCAAACCACCACAGTGACAATACACATACACACATATGTATACGAAGAAAGAAAGAGCAGACATACGAAGAAAGAAAGAGCAGACATTCAGAAAACCAATGTGCTTCTTCTGGCGCTCAGTGCTTACACGACGCTTAGGGTTCACGGGCTTTCTTTCACTCGAGTCGGCACATGGTCCATCAGACCTATCACGTAACTGAGTGGAGCTTTTGTTTCCACATTCGGAAGAGGGGGGTGGGGGGGGGGGGAGGGAGGTTGGCAAGCAGGGGGTAGGATGGGCATACTACTTGCCATCCTCCCCCTCCCCGCCCCCCCCCCCACCTCTCTCCCCCCCCCCCCCCCTCTCCCCTCCCTCCTGCTAGCCACAGCAGTTGCTGCCTCAGCTTAACACATGTCGTCTGCTACAGGGGTGGGGAGAGAGAGGGGGTTGGCAAGCAGGGGGTATGATGAGCATACTAAAAATAGCCACAGCAGTTAAGTCGCTGCCTGGGCCATTCCTTAACACATGTCGTCTGCTACAGGGACAGATGGAATTTCCTGCCCTGCTAGTGGTCTGCTAAGGCGAGAGCTACACAGTAAAAGGAATCAAGGATGGATGGAATTTTTTTTTTCAGCTAGGGCCTACCTAGTCTATCAACTATATGTGGCTGGCAGAGGCCTTTTTCTTCTGTCTCCTTGTAGGATCCCTTTTAGCACTACAAATCTGCTGCCTCGGTAAAGCAACAAATGGCCGTACCATTTGCGCAAGTTCGTCACCGTATTATTTTGGCTCGACCGTATCACCGTATTTTTGTAAACTCGCCGTGACAAATACGGCCGGAACGTACTGGTTGGCAGCTCTGCTGAAGTGTCCCTACACCTCTTTCATACTTTGTTATGCTGATGCTAGGAGTGTGATCTCAAGAGATCATTTTGTAAACTTTCAGTCTGTAAACAATGTAATTTTTCATTTATTTAATGGCATGTTAGGCTTCACGATTATGTTATATTAATAATTTGTTCAAAAATTTACAAGTAAACATATTTATACTTTTCATCTCCTATACATGAACATTTCTGCTTAAATTAATGGCATGTATCTTGCACATATGCACACACTGTGCAAGCATTCATCCCTTTTCTCCAACACCAACCCCCTAAGACACACACACAGGCATGCACACACACACACACACACACATGAAAATGCATGTCCCCATAAACATGCAACTTTTGCTCAGCAGTATCAAACAAAATTCAAAGATCACATATTGATAACAATTTTTTTTACACACATATATTTATAGGCATATTGATGATTTTTTTTCTCACACATAGTTATAAGCTGCCCCACAGCCAGGACTTTTAAACTGATAGTAAAACTCATCAGTCAACAGTCATTGTTTGTTGCCAATAAGTTGTCATTTCTTATCAACAGCATTTTCTTTTCTAGCTTCAGTTTTGTGTTGTCCATAAATTTCTGTTTACTCTAAAACATACTCTCACATGATAATTTCTGTGAATGCGGAAACAACCTTTCGAATCACAGCTGATATTCAACCGCTACATTATGCTCACATGTGTGTACACAGATTTGATGAAAGTGGTGATCCTTTAGTCAAAGTATTCAGAAAATCAGCTGTGCTAGCAAAACCTTCAAAGAGTTAGCTCTGGTGGCGATAGGTTTTTTCCTCTAACTTTGTGCTACACACTTGCTGTTGGTTCCCCTCCTTACGCATCTGCTCTCTTCTCTCCTTGTGAACCAAAGAAAGTGAAGTTCTCAACTCTCACTCAAATCTTTCAAGCAGAGTTTGTCTGCTCTTTTCCAAAAATTGTGCCTCTCTATCTCTCTATTGTTTTTTCATCCAGTTTTGGTTAAAATTGGCTGTCCATACAATCCCAAATCATTTCTCTGGTTACTTACAGGAGACTATCTATTAGAGCTGTGTGTGTGTGTGTGTGTGTGTGTGTGTGTGTGTGTGTGTGTGTGTGTGTGTGTATGTGTGTGTGTGTATGTGTGTGTGTGTGTGTGTATGTGTGTGTGTGTGTGTGTGTGTGTGTGTGTGTGTGTGTGTGTGTGTGTGTGTGTGTGTGTTGTACATGTGTGTTCTGGTGAACTGCAGTACATAAATTAATCTTTGGCTACAAAGGTTTAAATTTGGCTACAAGCTTTTTCTGCAAGGTTTATCAACATGGCTACTTGGAAAAAAAGTTTTTCATCACCCCTACACACACACACACTCTCTCTCTCTCTCTCTCACACACACAGAGAGATTTGGCTACAAGTATTTCTGTGAGATTTACACGCCTGAAAAAAATAACTTCATTACCCCTGCACACACACACACACACACACACACACACACACACACACACACACACACACCTTTATTGACACACAATGTGACACTCAATGCCAGAGGTGGGTGTATTATGGGGTTCCAAAAATTGTTAGAACCGCATGGGTGTCAACCAACTCAACAAAATCAACTTAGACAATGTAGCTAATTGTCAACTTCAAGCAGCAATCATGATTCGAGCCCGGGGCTTTTCCATGGACACGAGTAACGTGTTGCCAAATTTGCTCCTGGGGCCAACAGACTGAGTCGCACTATTTTATGTCATTTTATTTTACTTTTTAACATGCGCGCTGGTGACCTACTCGTTTTTGAGTGAACCAGTATTTTAGGATGAAGAACGGTCTGGCAACCGTGATTGATTCGCCAAGCAGACGACGTAAGATTAGATGGAAGTTATTATGCTTTATTAAAAGTAAATGAAAACGGACTGCAGTACAGAGGAAGCTTCTAAACAATAATCTGGTGGTTTACGCCACTGGCCTTGGGTTTAACTTCCTAGTTCCTTTCAAATTTATACGATATCCGCCTTCTTAAGGTTCTTGGGTGGAATGTAAAGGCCGAGATATACAATTGAAATATGAAACTTGTATGGTTATTTGGCTTTTAAATAACATTTGGGGTGTTTCTTATTGACATAACTTACTTTTCACCTTTTTGACGGGAGGAAACCCACATAATGAAGACTTATTTGTAACTTATGTAACCTTACCCCGTTGAACTTACGTTTTACTTTTCACCGTCCTCACCTGTGAATGACTTGTTTCGCTGACCGCACATTGTCTGCTTTTAGAATATCATTTGAAGAGGTATTTGATTCCTCTCGTACAAAAGATACTTGATGACTTCATTGATTAAATAAGCACGCGTGTGCGATTGAAGTCCTCCGTCAAAAACGAAGTCGAACTGCTTTGAACAACCCGCCATGATACCGAAGTGACATCACATCCGTGCAGAGTGCATCCCCCTTCTCAGAATTGGGTGAGCTTGTTTTGTATCTTTTTCTTCGACGGAAAATCCCGACACAGCTACGTACTGAAACACACTTTTTTGTGTCATTTACAAACGTGCGGACTTTTTTTTTTCATATGAAATCAAATGCTGTCCATTTGTATGAACACAAGACATCAAATAAAATGCATAACAAGAAAATATAGAACATAAACATTCTGGTTTCTGTGAATGCCAAAATGGCATATAAAATTTGCATTCTTTCCGTAAATTGTCATTTGCGGAATTTCGGATCCGTTAAAGGGGTATGAATGTTTAGCGCATGTGCATGCATGGGCGCGGGCGCGTGCGTGCATGCGTGCGTGCATGCGTGACAGTATGTGTGGGTGGGTGGGAGGGGCGTGGGGGTGGGGGTGGGGGTGGGAAGGG
>CM031598.1:7422706-7432706 GCA_018398815.1 Conus ventricosus
GTGGGGGTTCTTTTGGGAACTGTCGGCATGTACATTTGTCCCAGGTTCCTACACTTTCTGTCTGCAGCCACAATCTTGTTTCTTGGGAAGATTTCCGCGTTGGTCGGGTTGGCATGTAGAAGGTGAAGGTTTTTCTGGATGATAGCTGACTTTGAGGGTACTCTTGGGTCATACGTGGTGATCCAGGCGATCTTCTTTTCTCTTTTCTTGGGTTTTTTCGGCTAGAAGCTCTTGCCTGTTCCTCTGGGCTCCTTTCTTAATGTCCCGCAGAGCCTTTGTCCACTTCCAGCCCGCCATAGTCAGGTACTTGGCATATTCCTCCATCCTCCTCTCCAGGGTAGCATCATCCGATATCAACATCCTGAGGCGAGTGCCGATGCCTACAGCAAGGCCACTGAAAACAGATGGGGCATGGCAGGAGAATGGGGGAAGGTAGGAGTTGCATATCTTGGAAAACACATCCGTAGCAATCCTGCCTTCTGTCGTTATGGTAATTGAGAGGTCCAGGTAATCCTTTTGTTTACCAGATTGTATTGTCCATTCAATTCCAGGGTGTAGGGTCTGAAGGAAATCTGCAAATTCTGCAACATTCTCTGCCTTGGGAAGAATTGTGAATCCGTCGTCTCTAAAACGCGTCCAATCCAGATGTTTTGGCTTGTCGTCATTCTCGCCTGGGTTCTGGAAAGATAGCAGCTGGATAGGACTGTTGTTCACCAGTTTTTGATCAAGTTCTCCCATAAACACATCCACGTAATCGCATGCGTGGCATGGGCCCATACTGAAATTATATATATATATATATATATATATATATATATATATATATATATATATATATATATATATATTGAATTATAAACAAAGCTTGCTCTTATGTCTTAGATTGAAGAAATAGGGGGAAGATAAGCATTCATATCTGCAGTGGTAGATGATTCTGCCTAACTAACAGTATGTGCTTGAGTGGGTGAATGGGAAAAAAAAAAAAAAAAAAAAGCTTCTCACAATGAACCTTCAGCACTCAAGCACATACTGTTAGTTAGGCAGAATCATCTACCACTGCAGATATGAATGCTTATCTTCCCCCTATTTCTTCAATCTAAGACATAAGAGCAAGCTTTGTTTATAATTCAATATTTCTTGCAGTCATTGCAACACCAAGCTGCCGTAAGTGCATGGAACGGTCTCGGTGCTTATCTTGGAATTTATTAGTTTGTTAAATAACAAAAAAACTAATATACAATAAATATAAATGCACATATATATAACATTCGTTAAATAGGTATATAAATAATATATACTATATAAATAGTGTGGTTAAAATACCAAAAATGATTGATAGTGCGAACCCTTGGGGAGCAACAATTTGTTAAAATAGTTTTTTTAAAACCTAAAACAAAATAGTAAAACTGCACATAAATGGAAATCGTTGTTTGAATACACCCAAAAAAAAAATGAAAGCCCCCAAAAAACACGTCAGCAACCCGCAGTCAAACAACCGCAAAACGGGACCCATACGCAAAAACATCGAGGTGGGCAAACCCAAAAACCACCTGATGACAGCACCTGCCGAAGCAAATTTCCGACTTCATTAAAAAACCTATTTAATGACAATAGTAATATACATATAATATAATATAAGATATAATATATCTGAATAAGTAAATATATAAATATATAATAAATAGTGTGTAGTGTGTGTGTGGTGTGTGTGTGTTCAGCTGTGTTGTGTGGTGTGTGTGGTGTGCGTGCGTAGCGTGCGGCGTGCGTGCGTGTGCCTACTTGCGTGCGTGCGTGCTCGCTCTTGCTTGCTGTGTGCTTGTGTGTTCGTGGATTTTAGAAATGAATGGCGGGTGATCTTGAGGAGTGAATGCGTGATCTTTAAAGCAAATTTAACTACTTGGACTTTCAGCAGGCTCTCTCTATTCTACTGCTGTCGTCTGTCTGTCTGTCTGTCTCTCTCTCTCCTCTCTGTCTCTCGTCTCTCTCTCTCTCTCTGTCTCTCTGTTTCTCTGTCTCTGTCTCTCTCATCCACACACACACACACACACACACACACACACACACACACACACACACACACACCACCACGCACCACCACCACGCACGCACGCACGCACGCACGCACGCACGCACGCACGCACGCACGCACGCACGCACGCACGCACGCACGCACGCACGCACACACACACACACACACACACAACACACACACAGAGACACACACACACACACAAGTACACTTTCATTTTTTAATAATTGACATCTCTCTCTTTCTCTTGTGTTTGTATAGCTATTTAGCCCATATGGCTTCCTAGTCTTAGTGACGGGGGGAAAAAAGAAAGAAAAAAAGACGAAGTCCGACTGCTAGCATAAGCATTATACAGAGCCATTATGGCGTACATTACATGCTTACTTGGCCAGCAGTTCCTGCAAGCAGAGATGGAACTTTGTGGCTGTTCCACATGTACATGAGCCACGTCACCTATGAAATTAATCATGGGCTCGCTTGAAGTCCAGATCACATAACTCATGTTGGCCAGTGGCCAGTGACCGGCGTAAACCACTGCAGAAGGGGTATCGAGGGAGTTACCCCCTACCCCCAACACAGCCTGCCGGACCCAACTTGTCGACGTCTGCCTTATTTTTCCATCTTCTTTTCTCCGTCCCTTCCTGTCCCTCCCACCCCCACCTGCCCCCACCCTAGTCTTTTCACTTACACCTGTCAGCCATCAAAATCTTGTTGTGCCATGGTTTATGGATGATAATGTTGATGACGATGACCATGGAGAGGGAAATGGCTAAGGTCAATTATTCATGCATGTCCAGCGTTCTTCTTAGGACTCTTCTTCTTCTTCTTCTTCTTCTTCTTCTTCTTCTTCTTCTTCTTCTTCTTCTCTCTCCTCCCTAGGACTGTCCTTCTTCTCCTTCTGCTTCTCCTTCATCTCCTCCTCCTCTTCTTTATTCACCCTTTCTTTCTTTCCGTCTGTCTTTCTTTTCTTCATCTCTTCTACGTCCTTCTCTCCTCCTCCTCGTCCTCGCCTGTCCTCGTCCTCCTCCTCCTCGTCCTCCTCGTCCTCCTCCTCCTCCTCCTCCTCCTCCATCTTCTTCTTCTCCTCCCTCCTCTTCCTTTCTTCCCTTCTTCATCTCTTCCTCCTTCCTCCTTTCTTTTTTTCCCCTTCTTCCTTTCTTTTCCTGATCTTTCGTTTCTTTTTAGTTTTCTTTTTTTTTTTCTTTGGCTCTAAGCCGTCAACATCTGCTTGCTGTACGGCGAGAACTTGGGCCTGGAAGCCAGATTTCCCCAAGCTGTGGGCCAGACTGGCATACAGTGAGTCTGGTGATAATCATTGGTTTTGATATCCGATCTCAGGCCACTATTCCGGATGATCTCTGGATGGTTCTACCGTTTGAAAGGTCCACAGTCATCCACTCCATCCAGAAAACCCTAGTAGTAGTCGTGCATCCTCCAGCGATGCTAACTGCATGTGCGATCTCCTTGAGCACTTGCTTGTGCGTCCATGTGCACCATCCCTCCGTTAGTTTTGCTTTGCCTGAACTCCGGACTTGTTTGCCGTGACAGAGAGGACACGTTGGACCATCTGGTTTCCCCCCCATTCATTCAGGTTTGGATTCGATGGCACGAGGTCATTTACAGATCTGGGGATGAATCTAACTGCTAGGGATGCCATGAACCATAGTCATCATTCCAGGTGAGACATCTTTGGTGTCCGTTTTCCTCGCAGTCAGCGTAGACCAGGTCACAACCCTGTTCTTGTACAGTTCAAACCAGTCCGTAAGGCCATACCCGGGCTCCTCTCTCTCTCTCTCTCCTCTCCTCTCTCCTCTCTCTCTCTCTCTCTCTCTCCTCTCTCTCTCTCTCTCTCTGTTGTCTGTCTGTCTGTCTGTCTCTGTCTGTCTGTCTGTCTGTCTGTCTCTCTCTCTCTCTCTCTCTCCTCTCTCTCTCTCTCTCTCTCTCTCTCTCTCTCTCTCTCTCTCTCTCTCTCTCTCTCTCATACACACCCACGGCAGACGCCCAGGAGCGACCAGATTAGACGATCTTGTCAATGTTTGACCTGAGCAAATGTACATCATTGGAAAACATTATAGGAGGAAGATTTAATCAACTTACACAAAAAATGACAAGAGTATACAGGAGAAAGAAATAAAAATGCAGTCGTTCAGGTTGGGAAAGGTGTGAAATTTGAGAGATAGGAGAGAGAGAGAGAGAGAGAGAGAGAGAGAGAGAGAGAGAGAGAGAAGGCTGTTATTTTAAATACAGAATGAGAACCAATGCATGTGTGTGTGCGTGCGCGTGCCTGAGAGATAGAGAGACGTCCCGCTGAAGTCCCCTTCGCCAGAGATAACATTTTCCTCAAACGATTATGCCATGACTATTCACCCCATCCCACCCTCCACCCACAAACACACCCATCAACGTCTAGATTACCAGTTCGGGTTTCCAGGCAAGTTTTCCCTTCCACCAGTCAGCTATCAAAATCTCGTTGTGCCATGGTTTATGGATGTTGATGACGATGATCATGGAGCGGGAATGGCTAGGGTCAATTATTCATGCATGTCCAGCGTTCTTCTTAGGACTGTTCTTCTTTTCTCTCCTTTTTCTCCTCTATCTCCTTCCCCTCTTCTTTCTTCGTCTTTTCTTTCCTTCATCTCCTCTACTTCTCCTCCTCTTCCATTTTCTTCTTCTCCTCCCTCCTCCTCCTTTCTTGTCTTCCTCCTTCTATTCCTTTCTTTCTTCCTTTCTTTTTCCTTTCTTTCTTTTCTTTTTAGTTTTTTTTTTCTTAGGCTCTAAGCCGTCGAAATCTCCTAGCTGTGCGGCGAGAACTTGAACTTGGGCTTGGTAGCCAGATTCCCTCAAGCTTCTTAGTCTTGTATGGCACAGTGAGTCTGATAAGAATAATTTGTTTTGATATTCCTTCTCACTGCCACTCTTCCGTGGTGATTCTGGATGGCTGGTTGTCCCCCTTTTGGAAGGTCCACAGTGCATTCTCAGTCATCCACTCCATCCAGAGAACCCTGCTTCCATGCTCTGGATATCACAGCTGTTCCTGGCCATGATTTGTGACCCCCTGCCGTGGAGAAAAACTTCGTTGTTGGTGCTTCTGGTGGCGTGGTGCTGCCTCCAGCGATGTCTGGAGCACTTGAGCACTTGCTTGTGCGTCCATGTGCACCATCCCTGGGTTAGTCCTGCTTTGCCTGAACTCGGGACTTGTTTGCCGTGGCAGAGAGGACACGTTGGACCATCTGGTTTCCCCATTCATCCAAGTTCGGATTTGATGGCAGGAGGTCGAGTACAAATCTGAAGATGAAGCTGACTCTAAGAGATGCTGTGTGCCATACATCATTTCAGGTAAGACTTCTCTGGAGTCCGTTTACCTGACGTAGTCCACTGTTCTTGTTGGTGGTCTCACTGGACTGACTTCTGGATTCTCTTGGCGTCCTCTTCTTTCTTCAGCTCCTCTATTACCATGTCACTGTCGTTGCTTTGCCGGATGTTCGATCTCCTTGATCCAGGTCCAGTATTCAGGTCGTGACTCCCAGGCACCCTTCTGTTGTCAGCACTTTTTTTTTGGTCTTTTTCTCATGGCTCTGCCCGGATTTGAACCTGCGCCGTTTAGGATAGGTGAGCGTCTCAAGGCTTGGCTTCTCAGATGAATATCTTAACCATGTCGCTGACTGACTTGTGTTCTAAGTTAGGAAACTCAAGAGAGAGAGAGAAACAGAGAATGAGAAAGAGAGTGGGTGTGAAGTTGTGTGTGTGTGTGTGTGTGTGTGTGTGTGTGTGTGTGGTGTGTGTGTGTGTGTGTGTGTGTGGTGTGCGTGAGAGAGAGAGAGAGAGAGAGAGGAGATGTGTGTGTGTGTGTGTGTGTGTGTGTGTGTGTGTGGGAGGGGGGGGGAAGTGTGTGTGTGTATTTTGATAGAGAGATGATGATGATGATGTTTCTAAGCGGAGAACAAAATAACAGTAATCATAACGGCAATGATGATCCATTGCTTTTCAGATACAGCTTTGGTGCGATTCAAAATGTTACAGTCTCTTAGATGTAACGGAAAACAGTTGCACCTCAGCGTAACAGGCTGAAATCAATCTATAGAGGTCACAGTACCCCTCAGTCATCTGCAAACTGGATTCTCCCCGGTGTATATTCATTTCCTAAAGGTTCAACTGAAAAGAATTGAATTAGAAAACACCTTAAATGTTCTACATAAATAGAAATGATGTAAGTTGACACAATATTGCTTGAATTAAATCCGACCTAATATCAATAGAAGACTGACGTTCAAGGGAGTTATCTTGAGGGGCTTGAATAAGTGACCCTGAACGAAAACTGTCAGTAACTTCCTGGTGTTTTGCGCATAGTCCTAGCGTGTACAGACGGGCAGCAACACGGTGCCGTTTGTTCCGATGCAGCGGAAGGAAGAGACATCATACATAATAATAGTGCAGCCAGCTGCGCTCGTCTGCACAGGCGACGCACGCCAGAGTTCGCTCTTTCTCTGTCTGTCTTCTGTCTGTCTGTCTGTCTTCTAGTCGTTCTGTCTGCCTGTCTGTCTGTCTTCTCTCTCTCTCTTCACTCTCTCTCTCTCTCCTGCTGCTCTCTGCCCGTTGGAGATCTATGATGACATCTCTCTCTCTCTCTCTCTCCTCGTCTTCTCTCTCTCTCTTCTCTCTCTCCTCTCTCTCTCTTCTCTCTGTCTGTCTGTCTCTGTCTCTCCACCTCCTCTCCTCTGTTTGTCTCTGCCTGTCTCTCTGTCTCGTCTCTCTTCTCTCTCTGTCTCTGTCTCTCTCTCTCTGTCTCTCTTCTCTCTCTCTCTCTGTCTCTCTGTCTCTCTTCTCTGTCTCTCTGTTCTCTCTCTGTCTCTCTCTCGTCTCTCTCTCTCGTCTCTCTCTCTCTCTCTCTCTCTCTCTCTCACTCTCTCTCCCCGTCGAGATCTGGCAACATCTTTGTCTGTCTTTCCGTCTTTCTGTCTGTCTGTCTCTGCCTCTCTCTCTCTCTTTCTCTCTCTGTTCCGTGTCTCTCCTCTCCGTCTTCCTCTGTCTGTCTCTGTCCTGCCCTGTCTGTCTCTGTCTGTCTTCTGTCTTCTGTCTGCTGTCTGTCTGTCTGTCTGTCTGCTCTCTCTTCTCTCTCTCTCTTCTCCTCTCTCTCTCTCTCTCTCTCTCTCTCTCTCTCTCTCTCTCTCTCTCCTCTCTCTCTGTGCCCGCCGGCGATCTGGGCTGACTTTTCTAAAGAGCATTATGTCCAAGACTGCGATCGAGCTTCATCGAATAAACCGATCAGGTGTGTATGGTGCTCACCTGTACAGAGACACAACACGCACTTGAGTGTTCTCGCTGAAAACGTGTTTATTAGCATCTTCCTCGATTGACTCAAAAGATTCATGGTTAATACATCATTTTTCCTAGTAATTTCAATTCTAAGAAGTCATAGATAATTATCCTTGTGTAGGTACAATTGTACTGAAAATCCACCTAAATTTCGCAGTGATGCCACCGAGAATCGCACTACGGCAGTGAACATGAGAATTTTGCGATGAATGAGCGCCAGCCAAAGGACGCTTCTCTGTGTATGGTGTTACAAGGAACAACGAAGAACAGCTAAACAGAAATTGAAATCAGGACATAATTAGAAATGTGTTCCATCCTGATCACTGGCCCTTTAAGACTATATAGTTTCTGTTTGCATTGGACACAGGGAGTTATTCCAACGGGAAAAAACAACTGAATCAGAGATTGATGTTGCTCTCTCTCCTCTCTCTCTCTCTCTCTCTCTCTCTCTCTCTCTCTCTCTCTCTCTCTCTCTCTCTCTCATGTAATTAAATCAGTTGCGAAATTCATGCAGAAGCATTGAAAATTAGACAGATGGAGGATAGTGAAATTTAAAATAATGCATTATAAGAGATATCTGAATGAATATTATCATTCATCGCAAGTGGACGAGATCAGTAAGATAAATTGTCATCATTTGAACGAGTGGATGGTCGAGTTAGTCTTCTTTTTTTTTCTTTTTTTCTTCTTTTCTTTTTCTAATTGCATTACTCCTGTGCGTGAGGACATAAGTAAATGTTATGAATTTATTTGTATTTAACCTTTGATTTAGTGCACCTTAGGAATGAATGTGTACTATTTGTTTGCAGGAAAGGAAGAGGGAAATGTTATTGTTCTGTTCCCTCTCCCCCCTTGTCAAAAGACCTCTTTGGTAATGACAATAAAATATCAAAGTGTCTCTCTCTCTCTCTCTCTCTCTCTCTCTCTGTTACACACTCACGTGCACACACGCGGGCGGGCGCGCGCGCGCGCACACGCACGCACGCACGCACGCGCACGAATGCACAAACATGCGCGCCCCTCTCACTCTCCATCCATCTTTTTCTCTCCTTAACTCTCCATTTCTCTCTCTCTCTTTCTTTCTTTATCCCCCTCCCCCTCCACATATGCACACACCAGACACACATACGCTCACACAGACACAGGGACACACACGCAGGCACACCACACACACACACACACACACCACGCACGCACGCACGCACGCACGCACGCACGCACGCGCGCGCGCTTACACAAACACAGGAACACACACGCAGGCACGCACGCATGCACGCACGGGCACACACACACACACACACACACAACACACACACACCCGACGCACACACACACACAACACACTACAACACACACACTACAACACACACACTACAAACACACACAACACACACACACACACACACACGCATGCGCGCGCGCGCACACACACACACACACAACACACACACACACACACACGACGCACACACAGCACACACACACCACACACATACACATACACACGCACGCCCCCCCCCCCCCCCCCCCCCACACACACACACACACACTTTCATTTAACTAAATATGTTGAAAGGTACGCTACTATAAACTTGTCAGGACTGGCTAATACTTTCGCCCAGGGATGTTTACCTGCGGGAGTGACCAATGTCAGTCGCCACTAGATATACCGAGACTGTTGTGGTTTCTTCGAATTCTCATCATCACCATGACCTCGATATTGCATGAAAGCATGTGCGCGCGTTTTTAAACACACATTGGACGTGCACACTCCTTCGCCTCCACGCACGCACGCAAATGAGCAATCATCAATAAAATCACTAACGTACATTAGGCGACACCTGAACTTTTATTGATCTTCTATGTATGATTTTCAGATAAAATTACGACACCTGAATCACACACACACACACACACACACACACACAACACACACACCTCTCTCTCTCTCTCTCTCTCTCTCTCTCTGTCACACACACACACACACACACACACACACACACACACACACACACACACACACACACACACACACACACACAGAGGCTCGTGCGAGCGTTCATGCACGCACACACACAACTTAAACAAACATATTTCTTTTATAAACAAAAGCGCACACATACATACTGTGCATGCATGCGTGCGCGCATGCACGCGATACACACTTACACATATGCACTTGGCAAACATACGCATGCACGCACGAAAACACGCATATGACTACAATTCTAAACAAAATTTACTTTTTGAACACAATCAGATGGACACGAATACACGCACACGAGCGCGCGCGCGTGCACACACACACACACACACACACACACAACACACACACACACACACACACACACACACGCACGCACGCACGCACGCACGCACGCACGCCGCGCGCGCCGCACACACACACACACACACACACACACACACACACACGCACGCACGCACGCACGCACGCACGCACGCACGCACGCACGCACGCACGCCGCACGCACGCACGCGCACGCACGCACGCGCGCGCGCGCCGCACGCACGCACGCACGCACGCACGCACGCACGCACGTACACACACACACACACACACACACACACACACACACACACACACACACACACACACACACATCGATCGAAAATTCTTCCAAGCACAAATCAACATCA
>CM031598.1:7435206-7447706 GCA_018398815.1 Conus ventricosus
CCGCCAGGGCATCACGACGCTGACTCCAACGGCTGTAGACTGGTCTCAAGAAGCCTCCGGAAGACCAGACCCACGACTCGTCTCCTACATCGTGATCTTCGTCGCCTCTGGGCAAGTGACGGAGTTTCACGAACGCTCTCCTCCACATGTCTCGTATTCGCAATCGTCTGGTCAAGAGAAACGTGCACGAGCTTTCAATCCCTGGAGACGCGCATTGTATCGGTATGTCTGTGTGAGATTTAGACTTGGAGCCGTGGAGTGTAGGGGGAAGAGGAGGAAGAATGGTCAGGCAGAAGACGACCTTGGCATTCTGACAGGGACTCGATTCCCATGTGTGAAGATGTCTGGCAGACCCTTCTCCTTTTCTTCAATGGAGAATTCCCTCTGACTGAAGGATTTCCGGTATGGCTTGATTTTCTTGGCACCAGCTCAGAGCCAAGTTTGTGAAGCTGAGTCTGGCTGCTTCTGATGGCTTTGCTGCTGGCATGCAAATTCGGGAGAATCGTTTGTGACACAGTGTGGCGATTAACCATCAGTCTGGGACTAGCATTCGGCGGCGCATGCAGGAAATCTACAGAAGAAGCTCTGGACTTCTCATCAGGTTTACAGTCTGCCTTTTGGGACAGATCAGTACCTCCACTGGTATGCGAGTGGTCGTGCCTGCTATGCAGAGTGTCCATCGACGTTGTGTCTGCGCATTTATTAACCTTGATATCGACAACGAGGTTTGCGGGGTAGAATGGTCTAGACACCAGGCTGGTTCGCTGAATGGCGGCGGGTTTTTCTGACCGCTTTCCCTGTGCATGAAGATCCGGCAAGTGGAGTAACTCCTCGTCCTGAATATCTTTAAGCATGGTGGGTTGGTCAGTTGGTGACTTACTTTGGGTCTGTAGACTTTTCTGAGTTTGAGGCTGACCGCTTATGGACGGCTAAATGTCTACAAGGTGTACCATTTCATAACTTGTACAGCCACCCAAACAACAGCCCTTTGTGTTAGTCCATAGAAACGTGGTTTTCATTCTTTCTGCATTCCGCTTTTCCGAATAACGAAGAATAATCATTCACAACCTTCTGATTCCCAAGCGATGGTAACGAATTAATTTCAACATTCAGGGAGGTGTTAAAATGCTTAGTCTCATTCCGTTTGCAGTTCTCTCTTTTGTTACATCGTTTTTGCATTTCATGCCTTCTTACACATCTTCTCCTCCTCGAATGCTGTGCTGTAAAAGGAAATTAACTCTTGTGATACAGAGATACATCTATTTTTTTCCTCTCATATGCATATATACAGAAGACACCCGTGACGGCGACTACCCACTGCAAACACAAGTCGATCGATAAGAAGCGGTCAGGTCAATCCCAGCAGCAGACGAAAATACTGTGCTATCAATCTGAAAGCGGAGATGATTTGCAACTGTCGGGAATCATTTCCTACTAATGGAGAATCGCCCCAAGGGGCATGGCACAACACTAAATCCCTAATGTGGTCTGGATGTCTTCCGAGTCTGGTGGTCTCCCGAGGCTTGCTTAGCGTCTTCTGGCGTCTTTATGTCTTCTCGTCCACTTTGTTTCTCGTTGCCATGTCGGTGATGACGACGACGATGATGATGACGATGATGGTGATGGTGATTAGCGGAGTGGATGGTTGTACGTGGTGTAGAGTTCGCCTGAACCGTCGCTCAGATTCCATCTGATTCTGGAATAAGAGAATAACAGAGATTTATGAGTAAGCAAGAAAGTATATAACAGTAAAGTAACTGCCAGACAAACTGACTTACATTATGCTTAATTGACTAACAGACAGACAGAGACGGACTGACACTAAGGTCCGCTCACCCACCAAGTCGCTGACCAACCGACCGTCCAACACACCTACAGTTTAATCTACTAAATAACCACGAAACTAAGTAAACAACCAACGATCGACAACCTAACAAACTTATTAGCTGACAAACTAGCTTACATGAAAGTAAATATGAAATGAGGCAGGGAACAGCAAACAGTAAACAACAAAGTAAGGTAACTCTTGCTCTCACGATGACATAAACACACGCCCATAACTCCAAAGGAACGCTGCTTACGACACCGAATCGTCTTGCAGATATGTCAGCATAGAGCACACAGAACACACAAGGAAACATCCTCTATGCTGTCATATCTGCTGGGCGATTCGGTGTCGTAAGCAGCATTTAAAAAAAAAAAGATATGGGCGTGTATTTGTTTCATCGTGGGAGCAAGAGTTACCCCACTTGTTTGTTTGTTTACTAACTTAAATGATTTAACAACGTTATCACTGGATATTGATGATGTCAGGCCTAAGCGACCGCATGTAGCCTACAATTCAAAGTTCACCGCATTTTGTTGCAAGCTCGTGGATTGTCTGTCTCAGAGGCGTAATAAACTCAGGTAGATTGATATCCAATTTGAATTGTTGGCCAGTTGTTATTATCATCGTCATTTCAACCTTCTTCCAAGGCGGTTGGGCGACGCCTTGCGGGGCAGTTCTCATAGAAATGACCGTGATCGATGGAAAATGGTGCACGGAATTCAATGCGAAGACACGTAATTATCCCATCAAGTTAGGACTGTGGAACAATCGTTCCATGAAACTAGAGCCCGGGTTTTTCGCCACAATTAGTTGCATTCACACGTACGAGCTGGTATAACCTAGATATCTTTTGTTTGTTAAGACACAGATAACACTTATCTTTTTTTGAAAGAATAATCGGTGACATTACATGATTATAAGAACGAATAAGAAAATGTTTTCATTATAATTGCAGCCATTTTACTCTCTCTCTCTCTCTCTCTCCTCTCTCTCTCTCTCTCTCTCTCTTCTCTCTCTCTTGAAGCTGTTCTGTATTTCGGAGCATGACAGCATGATGTGTGTGTATGTGTCTCTTCTTCTTCTTCCTAAAGAGCTGGTTCACTCAAAAGTGAGTAGGTCACAACACGCGCGCGCGCGCGCGCGGTGTGTGTTGTGTGGTGGTGTGTGTGTGTGTTGTGTATGTGCGTGGTGGTGCGTACGTGCGTACGTGCGTGCGTGTGTGGTGGTGTGGTGGTGTGTGTGTGTGTGTGTGTGTGTGTATGCATGCGGGCATGCGCGCGCGCGTGTGTATGTGTGTGTGTGTGTGTGTGTGTGCGTGTGTGTGTGTGTGTGTGTGTGTGTGTGTTGTGTGTGTGTGTTGTGTGTGTGTGTTCTCTCTCTCTCTCTCTCTCTCTCTCTCTCTCTCTCTCTCTCCATCGATCATCATCATTATCATCTCCGTCGTCATCGTTGCCGATGACGTCCACGTCACCACCGCAATTTTCGTCAGAATCATTAACGTCACTGTCATCACGTGCTGGCGCTAACAAGCCTTGCACTCCGGAGAACCCACAACGAAAAGGGAGGGAACGGGGTGATGGGGGAGAGGGTGGGGTGGGGTGAGGGAAGAGGATTTGGGTGTGGGGCGGTGGGGGTGGTGGTAAGAGTCAATGTCTTGGTTCGATACTGTAGCTGATGACGAGACGAGACAGAAAGCCTATTATGCTTAGATCAGTGTACGGACGTCTAGGGCCCTGATGATAGGGTACAGATCAAAGGGAGAGAATTAGTGGGTTTCTTGCGAGGGCAGGGTTCTCTGCGGTGGTCGTAGGCCTGTCTGTCATGTTGCGCGCGCGCGCGCGCGCGCGGAGTGTGTGTGTTGTGGTGTGTGTGTGTGTGTGTGTGTGTGTGTGTGTGTCCGCGCGCGTGAGATAATATGACAGTCATTGTAACGGACCAAATTCTTGACGAAATTTGTTTGTTGGCTTTCATTAATTAACAGATTCATTTTGAAACGAAAAATGCTCTTGGGAAAGCGCGAACCACGGTCACGATTAAACAGTCTTCTTGACTTCAGACAAAAAAAAAAAATAAAAAAATATATATATATATGTATAATAAACTAATAAATTCCAAGGATAAGTAACCGAGCATCATTCCAGCAACTTACAGAGCAGCTTGGTGTTGCAATGACTGCAAGAAATATTGAATTATAAACAAAGCTTGCTCTTATGTCTTAGATTGAAGAAATAATAGGGGGAGATAAGCATTCATATCTGCAGTGGTAGATAATTCTGCCTAACTAACAGTATGTGCTTGAGTGGGTGAATGGGGAATAATAAATGCTTCTCAAAATGAGTCTTCAGCAAGCTCATAGTCTCCAAGGGGGAGACAATCTACAATGGGGAGGAAACTCACTAACTCCTGGTCAGATACCGGTATTTCGAAACCTGATTGTTTCTCCTCAGTGACCGCGGAAAGTGGTAATTTGACTCCTCTGTCTTTTCTGTTTTAAGGAGAATGCTATCCCAGAAAAAGGCTGGTGTGCAATACCATAGTATGTTTGTTGAGTTTTCAAAAAAAAACAACAACCAAAGGTGCCACCTAAGAAGCATATATATACATATATATATATATATATATATTAATATATATATTATAATATATATATTGAATTATAAACAAAGCTTGCTCTTATGTCTTAGATTGAAGAAATAGGGGGAGATACGCATTCATATCTGCAGTGGTAGATGATTCTGCCTAACTAACAGTATGTGCTTGAGTGGGTGAATGGAGAAAAATAAAATAAATGCTTCTCAAAATGAGCCTTCAGCAAGCTTATATTCTCCAAGGGGGAGACATCCTCCAATAGGGAGAGGAAACTCACTAACATATAACTCCTGGTCATATACCGTATTTCGAAACTTGGTGGTTTCTCCTCAGTGACCGCGGAAAGTGGTAATTTGACTCCTCTGCCTTTCAGTTTTAAGAAGATGCAATATATATTTATATATCCCTAGAAAATACAGAAAACTGTTTTGTTCAACTGCTTCTCCATGGCAAACAGCTACTCTTCAGGGGTAAAACGGCAGCCTTCTAGCTCTCTTTATTGCTGTTTAGTGACTGAAATAATACCCCAACCCCTCCCCCACACCCGATCCCATCCCTGGCAGCCAACCTTAAAAATGTTAATTGGCGTGGCCTACGAGATCCTCATCAGTACCAAATCTTAATATTGAGTACATGTCAGAAACCCGTGAATTTGCCATTGAGATCTACGTGTTGTTTCTCGAAAACGTTACAAAAAACGTCGGAAAAAAGCCCACCCATTCTCGCAATGTTAAAAAATATCCTGGTGTAACGTTTTGAGACCACTTCACGCCCCACATCAGCTTCCGGTGGTTGAGAAACGGGCAAGTGCACAAACTCTCCATCCCCCAGGGAGTAGATCCAAACTAAACTCCTCTTTGTTTCAAAATCATTCCTCCCTCCCCTCCCCCTCAGAGGTGGGGGGGGGGGGGGGGGGGGGGGCGGGCGGGTATGGCACGTGCCCGTTTTCAGCCGCTGGGGAGTGATTTCGGGCGGGGAGGGATTACAGACTGTTACACCGGACCCGCCCTTTCGATCCAGATTCGTTTCAGATGTAATGGGTTCGTCCTTGGGACGCATTTTATATTTCCACCGACGGTCTTTTTTTAAAATTTTTTTTAAAAAATTCGATTCTACAGTTTTTGCGCATTACTGACACAGACAAGCCAATAAACGACATTGGAAACATAATCTGCTTCAGGTGGCAGACATAATCAGCACATTGTCCAGCGTCACACTCCTTGTACAATGGAATCGTATTCAGTTTCTGCTTTCCGGTCTCTGTCTGTTTCGCTTTCTGCCTGTCTACCTGTCTGTCTATTTGTCTGTCTGTCTGTCTGTTTGTGTCCTACTGGGAGTCTGGAACCAAACAGCCGAGTTTCATTCACCTAACAGATGCGTCTCTGGCAGCATTGCTCAGATTTCTAGACCAGCACTGCAGTCGTCTGTTTCTCTCGGTCCTGGTTGACGGCTGGGGTTTGTTATTGTTAGTATGAAAGGAGGCGTTGAAGACAGTGACGGCTGGGGTTTGTTATTGTTAGTATGAAAGGAGGCGTTGATGACAGTGACGGTTGGGGTATGTTGTTGTTAGTATGAAAGGAGGCGTTGATGACATTGACGGCTCGGGTTTGTTGTTGTTAGTATGAAAGGAGGCGTTGATGACAGTGACGGCGTTGATGACAGTGACAGCTGGGGTTTGTTATTGTTAGTATGAAAGGAGGCGTTGATGACAGTGACGGCTGGGATTTGTTATTGTTAGTATGAAAGGAGGCGTTGATGACAGTGACAGCTGGGGTTTGTTATTGTTAGTATGAAAGGAGGCGTTGATGACAGTGACGGTTGGGGTATGTTGTTGTTAGTATGAAAGGAGGCGTTGATGACATTGACGGCTGGGGTTTGTTATTGTTAGTATGAAAGGAGGCGTTGATGACAGTGACGGCTGTTTGTTATTGTTAGTATGAAAGGAGGCGTTGATGACAGTGACAGCTGGGGTTTGTTGTTGTTAGTATGAAAGGAGGCGTTGATGAAAGTGACAGCTGGGGTATGTTATTGTTAGTATGAAAGGAGGCGTTGTGACAGTGACGGCTGTTTGTTATTGTTAGTATGAAAGGAGGCGTTGATGACAGTGACAGCTGGGATATGTTGTTAGTATGAAAGGAGGCGTTGATGACAGTGACAGCTGGGATTGTTATTGTTAGTATGAAAGGAGGTGTTGTGACAGTGACAGCTGGTTTGTTTTGTTAGTATGAAAGGAGGCGTTGATGACAGTGACAGTGGGTTTGTTTTGTTAGTATGAAAGGAGGCGTTGATGACAGTGACAGCTGGGATTGTTATTGTTAGTATGAAGGAGGCGTTGATGACAGTGACGGTGTTGATGACAGTGACGGCTGGGATTTGTTATTGTTAGTATGAAAGGAGGCGTTGATGACAGTGACGGCTGGTTTGTTATTGTTAGTATGAAAGGAGGCGTTGATGACAGTGACGGCTGGGTATGTTATTGTTAGTATGAAAGGAGGCGTTGATGACAGTGACGGCTGTTTGTTATTGTTAGTATGAAAGAGGTGTTGATGACAGTGACGGCTGGGGTATGTTATTGTTAGTATGAAAGGAGGCGTGATGACAGTGACGGTGTTGATGACAGTGACGGCTGGGATTTGTTATTGTTAGTATGAAAGGAGGCGTTGATGACAGTGACGGCTGGGGTATGTTATTGTTAGTATGAAAGGAGGCGTTGATGACAGTGACGGTGTTGATGACAGTGACGGCTGGGATATGTTTTGTTAGTATGAAAGGAGGTGTTGATGACAGTGACAGCTGGGGTTTGTTGTTGTTAGTATGAAAGGAGGCGTTGATGACAGTGACAGCTGGGGTTTGTTGTTGTTAGTATGAAAGGAGGTGTTGTTGACAGTGACAGCTGGGTTTGTTGTTGTTAGTATGAAAGGAGGCGTTGATGACAGTGACAGCTGGGGTTTGTTGTTGTTAGTATGAAAGGAGGTGTTGATGACAGTGACGGTGTTGATGACAGTGACAGCTGGGGTTTGTTGTTGTTAGTATGAAAGGAGGTGTTGATGACAGTGACAGCTGGGATATGTTGTTGTTAGTATGAAAGGAGGCGTTGATGACAGTGACGGTGTTGATGACAGTGACAGCTGGGGTTTGTTATTGTTAGTATGAAAGGAGGTGTTGATGACAGCTGTGTTGTGTTATCTCAGACAAGAATTGGACTGCATCATGGCACGTCGTCTTCTCTCTCTCTCTCTCTCTCTCTCTCTCTCTCTCTCTCATCTCTCCTCTCTCTCTCTCTCTCTCTCTCTGAGAGGGGAGTATGAATATAAAATTTTGTTAATCATTTTTGTTAATCATAGGATGGCACATCTGCACAATAAAATCTGAGATATGAAGAATAAACAGGAAACTTCAGAACGAAGGTTCTCAACCATTTGAATTAATCTCTAATGAAGTATCTTTGAATCCTGTTTGCTTCTGAGGCAGCGCAGTCATCGAACTATGATCTATGCACATATCGGACACTGACGAGGTACGGATGTTGAAAACGATGCGCAGGTATATCGGAATACGGAAAGTGCGCGCTTGGCGGGGGACACAATTTGATGGCGTGCAAATGACCTGCGCGCGGTTATCACTGCTCCGTTCATTATCATTAAGAGTACTTATATAGGGCCTCTCCCGGCCAGAGACCAAGCTCTCAGCGCTTTACAATCCGCATTCTCGTTTACACAACGGGCTGCCTACCTGGGTAGAGCCGACTGAAGAGCTGCCTGCTGGCGCTTCATTCAGTCGTTTCCCGTGTCATTTAGTCAATATCGTTCATTCAGTTTAACAACTCTTTCATTCTTTCGATTTTCACGCAGAGCGCATGCTATGTGTAACGTGTCATCCATACCAACGGCCAAACTAGTCTTTTCTTCCGAAAGTTGGTGATGAGATTTAACGTGTGTGCAAGATGTACATGCGTTCACACACGGAACCTCTTTTTATAGTCTCATTCGAAGGACAGTTTGGGGAAATAGAGTCGGAGCCAATGTTAACTCCGAGAGAAAAATCCCACTCTGCCGAAACGGCCCGGCGAAGATTCGAACTCGCAATCCCAGGATCACCAAGATTACGAGTCCGGCACTCTACCAACTGAGCTATCCGGCCCCAAATCATCGTACACACTGCACTGTAACATAGCCTTGCCAGAAGAGAGTGTTCCAAATGGGGTGAACGTCTTGAGAAATCAGACCGGCGCTGCGCAGTGCTCGCTACAGCTAAGCACACCACCCCTGATGTTCCAGCCAGTCAGCTTCCACACCACCCCTGATGTTCCAGTCAGTCAGCTTCTTTCTATTCAGGCAGTGGGTACAGCCTTGGAAGCAGGGGGTACTGAACGGTCGCCCGGGGCCGGAATAGCTCAGTTGGCAGAGCGCCGGACTCGTGGTCCTGGGGTTGCAGGTTCGAATTTCGGTACAGGGGGATTTTTTCCTTCGGAGTTGTTTCTGACTCCATTCCCATACAGTCCTTCGAATGAGACTATAAACGGAAGTTCCGTGTGTGAACGCACGCACAACATCTTGCACACACGTAAAATCCCATCGCCAACTTTCGGAAGAGAAGGCCAGTTTGGCCGTTGGTATGGATGACACGTTACACATAGCATGCACCTTCCCTGAAGATGGAGTATGGCTGCCTTAATGGCGGGATAAAAAAACCCACGGTAATACACACAAAACTCCACTGCCTGTCTATGCAGGGAGTGTCCGCAGGAGTATCAGCCTGCGTACGCAGAGAGAGAGAGAAGAGAGAGGAAGGAGAGGAGAGAGAGAGAGAGAGAGAGAGAGGGGAGAGAACGGTCGCCTCGGCTAGAAAAAGATACACCCGAAGGTGCGGGTGGGACCCAGAGAAGTGCTGTCCTCAACTGCCGAACACACCAGCTGGGAGCAATCCTGCACCACCCTTGGAAGCCTGCGCTGTGTTCACATAGGGTGCAGGTACACACAGGGCATTCCATTAAATTAAGAGTCAAGGAAGCTGAACCTCAACGCTTTATCGGCACAATTAAGGACAGAACACACGTTGGTCGACAAGGCAAATTGCCTGGCTTGACTCCGTTGCGCAACAAATGTCCGATGAGAAGATAGGGCCTGTCCTGTTTCTGATGTCTTGCTGTGATGTTGATGATGATGGCGTTGATGATTTTGTTGTTTTCCAGTGTGGCGATGGATTGTTCGTCTTGGAAATGAATGAATTGCGCCACAAAGCATGTGATTTATCTTGGAATGATAATGAAACTTTTGTCAGAGGAACAGAAAAGAAAAAGAAAAAGAAAGAATAAACGGCAGGTGCTACAGAAGCCAAACTAAACTAAACACCAAACTCACTAATCGTTAATGATGGGATAGAAGAAAGGAGTAGACAAAAACACACAAAAAAACCCTTGATTCATGGCAACCGCCCTTAGGGTAGAAAATCTAGTATTTATTTATCTGTAAACGTATGTATGTATGTATGTATGTACGTACGTACTATCCATCTATCCATCCATCTCATCTCATCTCTCTCTCTCTCTCTCTCTCTCTCTCTCTCTCTCTCTTCTCTCTATCTATCTATCTATCTATCTATCTATCTATCTATCTATCTTCTATCTATCTCTCTATCTATCTTCTATCTATCTCTATCTCTATCTCTCTATCTATCTCTCTATCTCTCTATCTCTCTCTTATCTATCTATCTATCTATATGTCTATCTATCTGTCTTCTATCTATCTATCTATCTATCTATCTATCTATCTATCTATCTATCTATCTATTTATCTGTCTATCTATCTATCTATCTTCTATCTATCTATCTATCTATCTATCTATCTATCTATCTATCTATCTCTCTCTCTCTCTATCTATCTATCTATCTATCTATCTATCTATCTATCTATCTATCTATCTGTCTAGCTATCTATCTATCTATCTCTCTATCTCTCTATCTATCTATCTATCTATCTATCTATCTTCTATCTATCTCTATCTATCTCTCTATCTATTCTCTATCTCTCTATCTATCTATCTATCCTATTATCTATCTCTCTCTCTCTTCTATCTCTCTATCTCTCTATCTATCTCTCTATCTGGCCTCGATACAGAACAACAACGCTGAGGGGAAAATCTGATATGTATGTAGTATGTATGTATGTATGTAGTAGTATGTATGTGCATGTATGCATGTATGTATGTATGTATGCATGTATGCATGTATGCATGTATGTATAATGTATGTATGTATGTATGTATGTATGTATGTATGCATGCATGCATGCATGCATGCATGCATGCATGCATGCATGTATGTATGATGCATGTATGTATGTATGTATGTATGTATGTATGTATGTATGCGTGCATCTATCGACCTATCTAGCTAGCTAGCTAGCGAGCTGGCTGATCACCTACCTATCTATTACAAACAAAAGCAAAACAACACATTCTTAACCTGTAAACAACAAAAAACAACGGAAACAAGAACATCATTCAAGCAAAAGCAAACCAAACCAAACCAAACCAAACCAAACCAACAACACAAACAGCAAAGAAAACAAAAACAACAAATCAGTGACCGTTCACTGACCCACCTACAGATGGACAGATGGACAGCAGCAGGAGACAGGCAAGAAGACCGCAGCTTGAGACCTCCACAGATAATCAGCCGTCCGGTCCAGTTCCCACCGTAGACATGAGTGGTCTGTGATGCCTTGCCCACGGACACACGCCGCGCATCTCATCGATCACCTTACCTGACAAAGGGTTCGTTCATCTGCACGCGCTGTCTGTCTGTCTGTCTCTGTCTGTCTGTCAGTCCGCCCGTGCGCGCTGCGTACCTGTCCGGGGGCCAAGGGCCGCTCGCTGCTGATGTCCCTCTTCCCAGTTCCATCGAAAGCTCTGTTCACAGTGTCCGAATCTCTTGAGCAGAGGAAGGACTCGAGCGTTCTTGCGCTCGGCAGGTGTGGCGAGCGCTTGCTCTTGTAACCCAATCTGTTGAAGTGAGTTAGGTTAGTTGGTCAATCAGTTATTAAGTTAGTCAGTCAGTCAGTTAGTTAGTTGGTTACTTCGTTTGTTGGTTAGTCAGTCAGTCAGTCAGTCAGTCAGTCAGTCAGTCAGTCAGTCAGTCGTGTCAGTTAGTTAGTTAGTTGATTGGTTGGTTGCTTTGTTGTTAGTTATTCAGTTAGTGAGTGAGTGAATGAATGAGTGATGAGTGAGTGCGTGAGTGTGTGAGTCGGTCGGTCGGTTGATCAGTCGGTTTGTTAGTTAGTTAGCTAGCGTGTTAGTTAGGGAGAGAGTGAGAGAGTGAGTTTTGAGTGAGTGAGTGAGTGAGTGAGTTAGTCAGTTAGTCAGTCAGTCAGTCGGTCGGTTAGTTAGTTAGTTAGTTATGTTAGTAGTTATGTTGTTACATTCAGGTTTGAATTCAACATCCGTCAAAGGTCATGTGGTGGACGGAAGTAACTACCCATGCTAGATGAATGGGGAAGGGGGAGGGAGACGGATGAACGAGATTGTGGGGGCAGGGGTGTGTGGGATAGGTAGGGTGGGAACGTTTTTGATTCTACACTGACGCCATCAGATTCGTGCACGTTAGCATGAGCCGCGTGGTGCTCTCTGTCTGTCTGTCTGTCTCTCTCTCTCTCTCTCTCTCTCTCAAGTCAGGCGCAAGCGGAATATCCGTCTACCCTGAGCTATCGAGGCACCCTGAAGAAGACAGTCGCCATGTTCAACATTTCAGGCCGAGACATTGGAGAGCGCGAACACGATTCTTTCCATCCAATCAGATTGAAGGTGACGTCATAACAGTGATAAAAGGTCGCCATAACAATATTTCATCAGAGCCTACGATCCTTCAGGGCAGGCCAAGCAGGAATGTATTTGCCGGTCTGACAGGCCCTTGTATCGTTTAAAACATGTTGGTTGTTCACAATGGCAAGTCGGTTGATTTCTGGGGGCCGGAATAGCTCAGTTGGTAGAGCGCCGGACTCGTTATCCTAGGGTTGCGGGTTCGAATTTCGGTACAGGGGGATTTTTCCCTCGGAGTTAACATTGGTTCTGACTCCATTCCCCTACA
>CM031598.1:7452706-7522706 GCA_018398815.1 Conus ventricosus
AGAGAGAGAGAGACAGACAGACAGACAGACAGACAGACAGACAGAGAGTTGGGAGGGGGGGGGGGGGGGGGGAGGAAGTGGTAGTACTCTGTGTGATCGATGGCACAATCTCAAAAATCTGATGGAGGACAGGCTTTACCTTTGGGTGGGCGTTCCAACAGTGTTAGCTTTGTGTGTTACAATCAGCCGCACCGAATTGCTGCCAGCGTTCGGGGTTGACAAATTTGTTGCTAATCCAGTCCACTTCCAAGATGAACAGCATCCATTTTCCCATCACCAAGCGCGCGATGATTGTGTTGTGGCTTATCATGCCTGCCTGAGTGAATTGGCGGTGGTGTGTGTGTGTGTGTGTGTGTGTGTGTGTGTGTGGGTGTGTGTGTGTGTGTGTGTGTGTGTGTGTGTGTGTACAACCTTGAGTTAATCTGACAATAAACTGGTTTCAGTCAGTCAGTGTGTGTGTGTGTGTGTGTGTGTGTGTGTGTGTGTGTGTGTGTGTGTGCCTCTGCGTACGCATTAATTCACGGCTTATTAGGTGGCCCTACATTTCTTTGGGCTCGGAGTTATAACTCCTATTTGAAAATCTCTCATTCTCGAATGTGTGCAGACGGAAAACAAACCTTTCAGTAACAGGATTACATGGACATATATAACACACAAAGATAGATATCCTGTCTAATTTTCCGCTATGATTATCATATTCAGTTTTATTGTTCTTTGTTCTTTGCGCGTGCGCGCACGCTCACACACACACACACACACACACACCCACACACACACACACGCACGCACGCACGCACGCATACACACACGTGCGCGCCCGCGCACGCACGCGCACACACACACACACACACACACACACACACACACACACACACCACCGCGCGCGCGCGCGCGCACGCACTCACACACATGGGATAAGATTAAGAACAAAGAATAGCTTCATTCTCTTCAGTCCGCTGACTGGAGACAATTACTAATAAACTAAACTGTGCACGTTTTTTTGTTTGGTTGTTTGTATGTTTTGTTTATTTGGATGTTTTTTTTTTTTTTTTTTTTAATCCCAGTAGTGTATAGTGGAGCAGCGCTGTCCAGCGCACTGGGTTTGAACTGTATTGACCATAGGCCTACATACATACCACAGCTTCTGCTTGATGTTCTGCTGCCATCGTTTATATAGTGTGACTTCTGAGACATAAGTCTAACACTGAAAGCCAGCGTCTTTTGATGATATTATGCTCGCCTGCTTATACTGTAACTTCTGACAGATGTTGCTAATCTGTTTCATGTCGGAACTGGTTTCAGATGACACATTGCTGATCCGTTTTATGCGGTAAGTTGAGATGACATTATCATTGTTACCATCATCATCATTAAGAATACTTATATACCGCCTGTCCTCTAAGCTTTACAATCCACACTTTCCTTTAAACAACAGGCTGCCTACCTGGGTAGAGCCGACTGAAGAGCTGCCTGCTGGCGTTGCATTCAGTCGTTTCCCGTGTCATTCAGTCAGTCAGTTTTTCATTCATATTTTGATTTTTTTCCCCCAATGCATTTTATGTGTAAACGTGTCATTCATACCAACGGCCACACTGACCTTCTCTTTCGAAACTTGGTGATGGATTTTACGTGTGTGCAAGATGTTATGCGTGCCTACGCACACGTAACCTCAGTTTATAGTCTCATTCGAAGGGCGTTCGGGAAGAAGAATCAGAACCAATGTTAATTCCGAGTGAAAACCCACCTTGTATCAAACGCCCCAGCGGAGATTCGAACCCTCAACCCCAAGGACCATGACTCCGGCGCTCAACCAACTGACTATTTCGACTTCCAACATGTTTAAATAATGGCAAGCCGTTGATTGCAGCGTTCAGTGGTGTGTGTAACTAGCCACGTGAGCAAGGTTGAGCAAAGTATTGATCAGACCTCACACAAAAGCTCATAATGATGACAACCCTTTCCCTCCACCCACCAGAGAGACACAGCAAGAGTTAATGCCTCTTAATGATGTCATAAATGGACGTTCACTCTGCTCATGACTGCGTCTGAGATACTACGAACCGTCTACATTGATCTGAAGCCGTGCAAAAAAGGAAGGAACACAAAGAAAGCCTGCGACTATTATGGGTTTCCAAATCCACGGCAGCACACGTTATCCCACAACGAAAGCACGACACAACTGTAGCCAAACATACCCCGATTCAGGAACAAATAATGCATGCCGACGTATTCCGCCTTCTTTCTTCTTCTCGAGTTGAAATGGCGCCTAATCCCTTAAAATCTTTGCCAATGAACCAGTGGTCTTTGGTCATTTTCGTTTTTTTTGTTATTTCTGGTGAGAAAAAAAGTGCAAAAGAAGACCGCATGATTTCCATACCACAATCATCTGTCTTGGCATTCTACAATCAAAGCGCACTCCTGAAACTCACCCCTTTCAAAACTTTCCCTTCCCCCTTTTCCTTTCTTCCTTCCTTTTTCCTTTCTCCTTCTTTCCTTTCTTCCTTTCTTACCTTCCTTTCTCCTTTCCCTCCTTTCCCCTCTTTCTTTCTTCTTTTCCTCTTCCCTTCCTTCTTTCCTTTCTTCCCTTTCCATCTTCCTTCTTCCTTTCCTTCCTTCCTTCCTTCCTTTTCCCTTTCCCTTTCTTCTCTTCTTTCCTTTCTTCCTTCTTTCTTTTCTTCTCCTCTTCCCTTCCTTCCTTCCTTTCTTCCGTTTCCTTCCTTCCTTCCTTTTCCCTTCTTTCCTCACTTTCCTTCGTCCTTCTTTCCTTTGTCTTCCTTTTTTTCCTTCCTTTCTCCTTCCTTTTCTTCCTCCTTCTTTCTTCTTTCCCTTTTCTTTTCTTTGCTTCCTTCCTTTCTTCCTTCCGTCCTTCCAATCGGAAAACTTTTCCGTACAAAGCCGGAACTGAAACCCGAGAATCTGACTGCGTCTGGTTTGTTACTTGCTTAGTGAGCTGTACACCTGTGTAAGATGCAGTGCAAGCGTGTGCGTGGTGTGTGGGGTGTTGTGTGTGTGTGGGTGGGGTTGCGCTCGTGCGCGGTGTGCCCGGCGCGGTGTGGTGCGTGGCTGCGTGGGGCGTGCGGTGGGCGCGCGCGCGGGGGGGGGGGGTGGGGGTTGTGGGTGGCCGGCTGGTGTGTGGGCCGGTTGGCGGGCGGGTGGGGGGGGGGGGGGGGGGGGGGGGGGGGGGGGGGGGGGGGGGGGGGGGGGGGGGGGGGGCACATACAACATTCATGGTAACCAATCAATACGCATTTATGACTGACACCAATGCGTCCAGCTAGCCGGTCTTGTCAGGCAAATCAGGCTGGAGAAATGACATTGCGGCAAACCGCTTCGTTTTGGGACGTCGTTGACTCCCGGGTTCTGGTGGCAAGGTTGTTGTTCTTGGCAACGGCCGCATGATTGCCGTGGTGAGGTTTAACCAAAAGAAAAGTGAATGCCCGGTCGGGACACAACTTTGATTCCGTGTAGCAGAGCATATATTTTTGGGGAAATTAAACAAAGCCCCCCTTTTACGATGTCATAAAAGCATGCATATTTTAATGCGGTAATGGAAAGTGTTTGCCGTAAGCAATCATGTAAAACGCGTGCGTGCGCGTGCGCGCGCGCGCGCGCGCACAAAACACACACACACACACACACACAAAACACACACACACACACCACGCACGCACGCAAGCACCTACGCATGCACGCACGCACGCACGCACCCACGCACGCACACACACACACACACACAAACACACACACACACACACACACACACACACACACACACACACACACCGACAGACTGAGTCCGATGACGTGAGAATAACCTGAATTGACGCTTGGGGTATCCTGTGGCATACCCTGGCTGCTCTGCGCTAAGGCTTCTCCACACTGGAGATGGGTCTGTCGGGGGGGAGTCCAAACGACGCTCACATAGATCGACCAAAGCATTGTATGCCAGGCCCCTTGATCTACACTGAACCGATTTTCCCAGATTTCTCTTTAAGAAGTCCAGGGTTCCATTTGCTTTGGCGTAGGTGTTGTCAACTAGCGCTTTCCACCCACCCACCCACCCACCCACCACCATCACCTAACCCCAAGAAAAGTCGTACTCTGTAGTGATCCTTGGACAGCCTACTTCACGGGGCCATACGCTGGAGATGTGCTATGGAGAATGTAGTTTGATTTGGCATTTAAGTGTTTTCCCCTACACTTTGGAGAAGATCGTTTATATACTTAAGCCATGCCCCACACACACACGAAAACACCTTACCAGTCAGTCCAGACATGTTTGGGAGATTTCGCAAGATTCTTTCCAACCCTTCAATGGCACCAGTATGCCAGCAAGTTGGTCACCACTCTGTCATTGTCGGTCTCCGGGGCCACAGTACTGTCAAACCGTCCTTGCCGTCGTGACCGTCTACGCTGTCGTTGCAGTGTTTGCGAAAAAACTGTTTTCCTACAAACGGAGGCCCACACTGGTGGTCACTAGTGTCACACGACGCAGCCCTTAACCAACTATAAGTTAGAGACCCATCCTCTGGAGCCTTCGCGTCGTATTTCCGGAGATCGTTTGCTTGTTTACCAGCTCGCCTGTGTGCACGAGAATCCGTGCGTCACTACAACAGTTAGCGGCTTCCTACCATTAACCTTAACCGGGATCACGACTTTGACACACGGAACGATCGCAGGGGTACACACACACCCATGCTCGTAAAATGCACAAATTAACTCACTAAAGCGATCGCAGGGGTGCACAAACACCCACTCTCGTCAAAGAGCCTTTCAGGCATAGAAGATCCTTGCTATGTGGTGCGCGTACACCCAGACTCTTATACAGCCCGCAACGGGGCCCAAAGCCTGTGCCGTGCGAAACACCGCGGTGTCCTTTCCCGGAAAGGGAGAGTTGCTGCTCCCACCGGGTCCAGTGCTACCAGACAGCATGGCTGCAGCGATGCTTTGGTGTGTGAGCTGAAAGAAAGTTTTGGGTGTTGGGTAAGTACAATCACCGAAACGTTCCTTTGTCACAGTAAAGTTAAAACGTAAGCATTCTAATGAAATTCTACGGACTGTTCTTATGTTAGGAGCTCTCGTGATTGTTATAAAAAATGCCGAACGAAAAGTTCCCGAACTTTCGTACCGCAGACCCGACGGTGAAGGGAAAAATTGAGGCCCCACCACCCACAAAATTCCCGTATTCAAGCGCTCGATATGTTGACAACTGAAGTTAATTTCGCTTTTTCTTCATGCGGGGAGTGTGTGTTCGCACAGCGCATGTTTACACTGAGTGGTGGGGTGTATGTGTGTGTGGTGTGAATATTGCAGGTGTATGTGTCGATCTGTCGTGTGTGTGTGTGTGTGTTGGTGTGTGGTGTGTGTGTGTGTGTGTGTGTGTGGGGTGCATCTGTGTGATTGTTGGTGGGTGTGTGTGTGAATATTGCATGTGCATTGTCGGAACTGGGTGTGGTGGTGTGTGTGTTTGTGTGTGTGTGGTGGTGGGGTTGTGCATCTGTATGGGGTTTGATTGCATGCATACGTCTGTGTGTGTGTGTCTTAGCCTTTGGGTGTAGTTTGTTTTTCTATGATTCCATTGACCCCCAGTATGAAATCAAAACTGCTTTGTTTTCTTTCTGTATTGTTAATATTTATTGAACTAGCTATAGATGAAGGCAGAGTAATGAGGTAAACAAAATGCTTATCAAGTTAACTTGCATCTTTCCTGAAAATATGTATATGAAAAGCTTTGGAAAAGAAATATGATTGAATGAAAATGTTGAACCTTGGTTTCAGATATACTAATCCCCAGGGTCTTGCCCACATCCTGTTTCATGTGGGTGGCACAGAAAGGAGGTGTACAGGGCTCGGGGGGAGCCTCAAGGTAAGCATTTTTTTTCATCTTTGGTACACCACCACACAAAACACACACACACACACACACACACACACACCACACACACACACACACAGAGGGAGATGCAGAAGGGAGATAGAGAGCCCAGAAACAGAGACACAGAGAGAATGAATACAGACGATAGAGAAGATGAGAGAGACAGATAGAGAAGCAAAAAGACAGACATGGGCAAAGAGAGAGACAGACAGAGGAGAGAGAACGGAGAGAGGAGAGAGGGATTAGAAAAAATAGACAAGTTTCATAATGTTCACATATCATTTATTCAGTAATAATTTTTTGTTATGTACAAACAATAATGACATGGTCAAGAAACCTCAAAGTAATTGAAAAAAGAATGAAAAAAAAATCATGTAGATGTAGTGATCAACCATGTCTGTTCACATTACAGACAAAAGACCCAGAACAAAGCTTCCCTTTAGCCTGCTACAAAAGCAGAAGCATAAAGGGTTTTCTCAACATAAAGAATTCAACTAGAATGACATTTTCAAGTGACAAACATGCATGTGAAAGAAGCAAGAAAATTCATTTGATGATTGGCATAAAAGAAGCAAACCAAAGAAATGTTACAATTTTGTCAATTAAAGATATGTAAAAAAAAAGTGAACAACCTGAAATATGTCATTCACGTCACACATACTGCAAAAAACAGTTCTTTCTCATTGTCCCATTTTTTTCTTATGAATGCATTTTTTTTTTCATTTTTTGCAAAACTCAACACGGGGGGTAAGCACACCCTCGCTACCCCGAGGAGGTGCGGGAGGCCGTGCGCAAGCGCTTGGGCAACCCACCTATGCCGGGCATATGATCCCAATACATCGACCAGGTAATCCCAAGATAAGACATTTTGTCATGGATACTGTTGCCCTTCACATGCATAAAGCTGTTCACTTTTTTTAACATATGAAATTGGCAGAAAATTTTTTAAAGGCAAAGGAAATAAGTATTTGTTGACCGAGTCTAATACAACTGTAATGACATCTCTCATGAGCATACACAAACTTGACTGTATCATTCTTATGCAAACATATAAGACTGAGAATGGTGTGCTCTGTGTAGCATTTTTTTGCATGCGGGGTCACTACATGGCCGACACGGTGTTTTCAGGGTTACCACGCACCATGAAGGACCTGGCCAAAGCGACATGGAGGCCCGGTCACTGAAGTGCAAGCGGTGCACTAAATTTAAACCACAGGTTTCTTCCATCAGTAGCTTCCTAACTCCTCCTCCTCCACCTCCTCCCCAGAGCTTTCATGGGATGATCCTCGT
Source organism: Conus ventricosus (assembly GCA_018398815.1). NCBI lineage: Eukaryota > Metazoa > Mollusca > Gastropoda > Neogastropoda > Conidae > Conus > Conus ventricosus. Next base: position 7,459,872 of record CM031598.1, read on the forward strand.
CGGCAGGAGGGCGGGGCTCCTCCTCATCCGTGCCCATCCTCCCCGCTCAAAACAACTTTTACAAGGTTCCGAGGGAATGGAGGAGGCCCACGGTCCTTCATCTGCAGTTGACGCAGAGGTGCTTGGTCCTCCAAATTCCACTGAAACAGTCAGAAAATAACGCACCCCTACAAACATGTATGTGAATGGATTATTCATTTCCATCAAAAAAATAAAACAATTTAGATACACTTCACCTCTCCATAATCAACTCATTTGAAGATTGATATTAGACAGTGTAGATGCACACTTGTATTCAACTCCTCTGTCTCAATGTTATGTTTTAACATTCCCACCTTACCATGGATCAGGGAAATAAACATTTGAGTGAATAGTACCTTTGCTTCAATTGGGCCCTTTGTATTGTTTCAAGTGCCTATAGGGTGAAGAATGAAAACAAGTACTAATGGGGCTCATCTATTATCTCTCAATAAAAATGTTTTCATGTGATATGGTTTTGATTTGATCTATGTTCGTTAGTATGAGTGCACATGAATCCCCAGCATGTGTGTAATGTGTGCGTGGGGTGTCTAAATTATATTGTACGTTTTTTATTTAATTATGGGTTTTATTCACTTCTGTCATTTATTTATTCAAGGCCTGGGTGTACCATTGTTCTGCAGGCCTTTCATTTTGGGACATAAAACATTATCTCTCTCTTTCTGCCTCTGTCTATATTCTTTCCCCTCTAGCTGTGCTGTCTGTCTTTCTCTTTGTCTCACACACCCATGCATGCGCACCACACACTCGCAAGCGCGCACACACACACGCACGCACGCAAAAAAACACACACACTTACAGAGGTCATTCTCAGGGTCGATTCCATGGGCTGGTTTCTGACAGCCAAACAACGGGTCGTGGCATGGTGTTCCCTGCAGGTTCTCTGGAATAGAAGAGTCAATTAAAAAGCAAGGGACCCCAATATCAAAAACTCAAAATCTATTGTCAACAATGTTCGATGTGTGCTCGACTCAATAAGCAAACGATGCAAACTTCCACCAAGTACTTCACATTTTTTTTGTTTATTACATAACTTTTTTTACATTGCTAAAATTGCAAAATAAAAAAACACACACACGCACACACACCAACACACACATATATCAATACATGCATACAAGTATAAACGTATACACACACAAAAAAAGTGCAAACGCGCACACACGAACCACCACACACACCATACGCACACATTTATTGCTAATTAATTTCTGTTTTGGTGGGACAAAATGAAGGGGGGCCATTTTCATTTCAGGTGCACATGTAGTTGACCCCTAAGGCCCCCCCTTCCCCGCTTATTTTAGATGTAATCAACCATAACAAAGGAGCATCAAGCAGGCCGTAGAAACTAACTCTGAGGGAAAATAGAACACCTACACAGTAAATCTTCAATGATAATAAAGTGCTCGATACACGGCTTCTGTTACACTACACGTTCGCGGGGGTTTTTTATGACGTTAGCATCGTGTTGCAGACACAGAATGAACACTTCATAGCAGGGGTTTTGTAGCATCTATTTTTACCCGTTTATATCTATTCATCTATTTATTTATTTTTCACAAACCCTATTAATCGTTAAACAACCCTTACCCTTTCTTGGTTCTTGGTGTCAAACACAAATATGAAATTTTGACGTCATAGTCTGCTGCTGCCGTGGTACAGTGTTGGCTGAACGAAATCGCTCTTTCTCTCCCTGCTCGGGCCTTTTCCTTTCTGCTGCCACTGTTGCGTGTGTTGTCAGCTGAGCAACGGCCCCGGAATTAGCTACCACCCATCAAACCCGCGTGAAATGGGTCGCACAGAAGACTGCAAGCCTTCTCTGGGGCGCCTGGGTGACTACACCCGTTGCGCTCTGGATAGGATGGAGGAGTCTTTACTCTTTAAAAAGTTGGGTGTACCAGCACCCGTGACGTCGTTTCCCACTATTCAAACGATGCACTCAATTACGTCATTACTTTTTTACACACTTTAATAAAATTTTGAGCTCAAAGACTTTAAGGTTCTTGAGGAACTCTTAAAATTCAGAGCGATACATAAAGGAGTTTTCGAGATATTTCACTTTATTGTGCGTCTGGGTGTGGGCACACCCACATTTAACGGTAAAGGTGGACCCACCTCAGCGGGAGAAAATGTATGTCCCATCTACTCTATCATGCCTGCCTGAGTGAATTGTGTGGTGGTTGTGGTGTGTGTGTGTGTGGGGTGTGGTGTGTGTGTGTGTGTGTGTGGGGTACGCCGCGCGCGTTTCGTGCGATCGCCAGCAGCAGCCCTTCATCGGCCTCTACCCAGACAGGCAAGCCCGTCGTGTAAACAAAAGCGTGGGTTGTATAGCGTTTCGACCTTGGGTTTCGAATGAGGACAGTACTTGACAATTAATAATAAGACAGGGGGAAAATAAAGGGGAAGACGGGGAAAAGGGGGAAGAAACGGAAGTCGCTCTTCGGGGGCAAGGAAAAAATCACTCTGCTCAAATCGTCATCCCCCTTGGAGTAAACATGATTTCTCCGCGTTGGTCTCCCTAACACCTGAGGTGGGCCTCTAAGAGTATCCGGGAGTTTTGAAATCTGACAGAAGCATTCTCCTGTTGACGTTAGTCTGCACTATTCAAACCTTGGCCTATACTACTCCCAACCGCCCTTCCCTTTTCTAATAACAGATCAGAATCTGCGCAGTTATGTCATTGTGAGCGTCTCTTGTTGTTCAGCTTTTGTCTTGCTTGGCAGTTCGCTTCTTTCTCTTTGTCTTCTTCTTGTTTTTCTTGTTCTTTTTTCCCCTTGTTCTTCATCCCCCTTCTCTCTCCTCCCCTCCTCCACCCCCTCCTCCTTCTTTTTCTTCTTCTTCTTCTTCTTCTTCATTCACTCAGACAGGCTTTCTCTGGGAAAGGTGTCTGCTCGATTCTTGCCCCTCTTGCTTACTTGCAGTTCCCAGTCTGCCATTCCTACTACCATAAATCTTGCAGAGAGAGAGAGAGAGAGAGAGATGCAGAATTCTGCGAAACACTGCTAAAACTTGGTTTTTCACTACAAAAAAAGCAGAAGAGCACACAAAACAAAGTGTGGGAAATAACGACGATTTTTGCACGACACAAAACAGGACAAGAAATTTTTGGGAAAAGCCTTCCCAGGACAACAAAAAAAGACAGACATAAACAGGCCATACCCCCTTTTGAAGTCAAATGGTGATGGGAAATAGACCGTTGCCGTTGGGTTTCACTGTCCAACACCGGCTCGGCTTAAAGGCTGTTGGCCAACTGACATAGCAGAAACCCCAAGCTACATCAAAATTTTTATGCCTGCAAGTTATGCGGATTGACAGACAGAAGACAGGGAGACAGCAACGGGCGGACGACAGAGTGTCGGGACTTCTTTGTTCCGTGACACAACGGAAGTCCCTCCCCTTCCCCCCAACCCCCTCCCCTCCCCCAACCCCCAACACCCCCCCCCCACCCCCCGGCCCGCGCAATGAACAAAAGCTGTTGATAGGGCAACGCCTTCCGATCCTTCCCGCCGCATGGAAACATAAATGGAAGCACGCAGTCTGCTCCTCCTAGATCCTACCACGGATAATAACAGCCTCACCTCCCTTTTTCCCTTTTGCTTCTGTCGTGCTATGTCCCCCCCCCCCCCCCACCCCCCACCCCTCCCCCACACTCATTTGGCACCACCCTCCCGCATCCCGGAATTTCACCCTCTTTTGTAATTATCACGAAGAAATGATGATTCTGTAGGGTAGGGCAAGGGACTGGAGCACAGACCCGAAAGACACCCGCCTCGCAACGTTTAAAATAACCATGGGTAGCTCTTTTACCCCCCCCCCCCCCCCCCCCTCCCCTTTTTGTGTGCTCCTTTCGAAAGCCATCATCTCCCCCCTCTCCCCCCCCCCTCCTCTTCACCCCTCCCCCACCTCGTCCTACCCCCCTCTTTTTACACACACCACCTTCCGGGAGCTCCCACATGCCTATGCCCCACCACCCCCCCCCACACACACTTTCCCCTTTTGTATAAAAAATGATTTGAATTCTCTTCTTCTTTGGGGGAAGCCCTCACGGTCAGCCCCGGCCTTGAGATGAAATTGCCATTTTTTCCACTCTTGTAGACTGCCGTAAGCTTCGTCGTCCCAAACTGTCCCCGTTGCCACACCTCCTCCGCTTTCATGTAGCGGCATTTTTTGGAGCACATCTCCACTGACTGTTCTTCCTGAACGCCATTGATTAAAATGTAAAGTCTTCCCGAAATTCGTCACAGTACCACTGGGATGAGCCATTACCATCCTAAATGCCAACAATACATCATTCGAAGAAAGAGTCAAACGAATAATTTCCCACTGTGTTGTTGGGTTTGCGGTTCTCCGCCTTTCATAATACAGACGACAAAAACAAAGGGGGTAGATATAGATAAAATGGGTAGATGATAGATAAATAGACAACAGTAGACATGATAGAAGTAAAGATAGATAATAGTCACAGAAACAGCAGACATTACAATATATAGACAGGGAAATTTTGGGGAAGGCAGACGACAGTCAGACTATATGTAAAAGATAATAAAAAACAGTAAGTAACAGATAAATAATAGATAGACAGGCGGACAGACAACAGAGTACAGATGAAGATATGAAAATTTTCACTGTGCTTTGTTTAGTTTCTCTGCTTTCAGTAACACAAGCAGATGAACAGAAAGAAGATAATAATAATAGAAATAGATAATAGATAGATAGATGATAGATAGATTGATAGATAATTGATTAACTGACAAACAGACATAGATGAGATAGATAGATAGTAGATAGATAGATAAAAGATAGAAGACAGACAGATAGATACAATGAATTAACTGAATTAAAGGTGGTAGCTCTGTTGAAACCAGAGGGACCACCGAGTCTAGCCGTGATACTGACGAGTCTGTCACTGGACGAAAAGTCGATACAGCCTAACTAGTCAGGCCAACAAAGGCTCTAAACCCCAGGGAAAACCTAGGTCTCCTTTTCTACTGCGTACAGACTTTCATATTTACTCTGTAACCCCCCCCCCTCACCTCCACCCTTTCTCTTCCTCCCTTTCAAACGAACACAAACAATTTGTTGCCTAGTGTCATTTTTTTTACCTCGATGGCATTCTGTCAAGTCTTCCTCTTACTGAGATATAATCACATTTAGGGCCGTCGGCAAAACTGTTACAGATTTGCCATGGAAAGATGGCTGATTCGAACCACACTTAGGTCGAATTTCTCGGGTTGAAAACCCCTCAGGGCCACCTAGCTAAAAATGTGGATTCTGCATCAGTTCCCGGGAAAAAAAGGTGGCGGAAGGAGGAATGGCCCGCTTCCCTTGTGCCTGCCCAGACACAGCGTGAACCTGATAGTTCACTTCCTTACGGTCGGGAAGGCTTAATTTAGCGGAAACTCACCTGTCCCTATTTTGTTTGAGGATACCTCGTTTTGTTTTGCATGTTTTTTTCTACACTTGGCTGGCCACCTTGGAGGTCAACGGATGTATTTCTCCATGGTGAGGCAATACTATAAATTTTGACATGTACCGTGAGTGGACTCCATACCCGAGCCTGGTTACTGAAGATTTCACCCAGGGGACGCACTGATATAGCCAAGTGCAACAACACGACTGCAATATTCCGGCAGTTCTCAGGGAATTTTAAACGCACACTTCCCCAACCCCCAACCCCGCTCCCTCGCCTAGTCTTAGAATTGAAAAAAAAAGTCTTTGCCCAAACTTCAAATAATTTACGAAGAAAGTGGGTCGCCTGCTCTTTCCCCCTCTTCCTTCCCTCCCCGCTCTCTCTCTCTCTTTTTCCTCCTCCTGTGGCTCCCAAAGATTTAGGGAAAAAACACACAGAACCCCCCCCCCGCCCCCCCCCCCTCTGCATTTCTCACGGTCCATCTGATGTTTCGTTCTGGTAGCCCGTTCAATGCAGTGAAAGTAGGTCCCCTATCTCCCGCTCTCTCCCGCAACCTTTCTTCCCCCCCCCCCCCCCCCCCCCGCTACCCCCTTACCTCAGGGGCAGTTATTCCCCCCCCCCCCCCCCCCCTGTCGCCTTATCAATTCACCTTCACTAGTGCCTGAACGTTGAACTGAATGCAAACTACCACAACACAAAAAAAAAAAAAAAAAAAAAAAAAAAGAAAAAAAAAAAAAAACGTTTGGGAAAACGTGAATGCAAAACTCCACCAACAAAAAGAAAAAAATTGGCACAAAAAACCATGATTTGTAGCATCTATTTTACCCGTTTTATCTATTCACTATTATTATTTTCACACCAATAACTTTAAACAACCTTACCTTTTCTTGTTTTTGGGTGTCAAACACAAATATGAAATTTTGACGTCATAGTCTGCTGCTGCCGTGGTACAGTTTTGGCTGGAAGCGAAATGCGCTCTTTCTCTCTCTCTCCTTTTCCTTCTCTGCTGCCCACTGTGTGCGTGTGTTGTCAGCTGAGCAGACGGTGCCACGGGAATTAGCTACCACCCATCAAGACCCGCGTGAAATGGATCGCACAGAAGACTGCAATGCCTTCTCTGCGCGCCTGGGTGTGACTACACCCGTGCGCTCTGGATAGGGATGGAGGAGTCTTTACTCTTTAAAAAGTATGGGTGTACCAGCACCCGTGACGTCGTTTCCCACTAGTTCAAACGATGCACTCAATTACGTCATTACTTTTTTACACACTTTAATAAAATTTTCTGAGCTCAAAGACTTAAGGTTCTTGAGGAACTCTTAAAATTTCAGAGCGATACATAAAGGAGTTTTCGAGATATTTCACTTTATTGTGCGTCTGGGTGTGGGCACACCCACATTCAACGGTAAAGGTGGACCCACCTCAGCGGGAGAAAATGTATGTCCCATCTACTCTATCATGCCTGCCTGAGTGAATTGGTGTGGTGTGTGTGTGTGTGTGTGTGTGTGTGTGTGGTGTGTGTGTGTGTGTGTGTGTGTGTACGCGCGCGCGCGGTGCGTGCGATCGCCAGCAGGCAGCCCTTCAGTCGGCTCTACCCAGACAGGCAAGCCCGTCGTGTAAACAAAAGCGTGGATTGTATAGCGTTTCGACCTTGGTTTCGAATGGAGGACAGTACTTGACAATTAATAATAAGACAGGGAAACTAGAAGGGGAAGACGGAAAGGTGGAAGAAACGGGAAGTCGCTCTTCGGGAGCAAGGAAAAAATCACTCTGCTCAAATCGGTCATCCCCCTTGGAGTAAACATGATTTCTCCGCGTTGGTCTCCCTAACACCTGAGGTGGTGGCCTCTAAGAGTATCCGGCAGTCTGAAATCTGACAGAAGCATTCTCCTGTTGACGTTAGTCTGCACTATTCAAACCTGTGGCCTATACTACTCCCAGACCGCCAGTCTTTTCTAATAACAGATCAGAATCTGCGCAGTTATGTCAGTTGTGAGCGTCTCTTGTTGTTCTAGCTTTTGTCTGTGGCTTGGGCAGTTCGCTTCTTTCTCTTTGTCTTCTTCTTGTTTTTCTTGTTCTTCTTCCCCTTGTTCTTCATCCACTTCTCTCTCCTCCTCCTCCACCTCCTCCTCCTCTTCTTCTTCTTCTTCTTCTTCTTCTTCTTCATTCACTCAGACAGGCTTTCTCTGGAAAGGTGTCTGCTCGTATTCTTGCCCTCGTCTTGCTTACTTTGCAGTTCCCAGTCTGCCATTCCTACTACCATACGTCTTGCAGAGAGAGAGAGAGAGAGAGAGATGCAGAATTCTGCGAAACACTGCTAAACTTGGTTTTTCACTACAAAAAAGCAGAAGAGCACACAAAACAAAGTGTGAAGTAACGACGATTTATTGCACGACACAAAACAGGACAAGAAATTTTCGGCAAAATGCCTTTCCTCAGCGACAAACAAAAAAAAGTACAGACATAAACATGCACAATACTCCCCTTGTGAAGTCAAAGTGGTGAGTGAAGTAGACCGTTTGCCGTTTGGGTTTTCACTGTCCAACACCGCCTCGGCTTAAGGCTGTGTCAGGCCAACTGACATAGGCTAGAACACCAAGGCTACATCAAAATGTTGTTATGCTCTGCATAGTTATGCGGGGATTGGACAGACAGACAGACAGGAGACAGACAGACGGACGGACAGACAGAGATGTCAGGGGACTTCCTTTGTTCCGTGACACAACGGAAAGTCCCCCTCCCTCCCCCCAACCCCCCTCCCCTCCCCCAACCCCCAATCACCCCCCCCCCCCCCACCCCCCGGCCTGTCTGGCAATGATACAAAAGCTGTTGATAGGGCAACGGCCTTCCGATCCCTTCCCGCCTGCATGGTAAACATAATGGAAAGCACGCAGTCTGTCTCCTCCTAGATCCTACCACTGTATAATAACAGCCTCAGCCTTCCTCTTCCTTCTGCTTCTGTCTGTGGCTATGTCCCCCCCCCCCCCCCCATCCCCCCACCCCTACCCCACACTCAGTTTTGGTCACCAACCCTCCCGCAGTGCCCGTGAAGTTATCACTCCATCTTCTAGTTAATTATACACTGATAGATAATGATGATTCTGTAGGGGTAGGCAGCAAGATGACTGGAGCGACAGACCCGAAAGACACCCGCCTCGACAACAGATTAATGATATACCATGTGGTAGGTCTCTTGGTACCCCCCCCCCCCCCCCCTCCCCCTTTTTTGTGTGCTCCTGATTCGAAAGCCATCTATCATCCTCCTCCTCTCCCCACCCCCTCCTCTTCACCCCTCCCCTACCTCGTCATCCCCCCTCTTTATACACACACCACCTTCTCAGCAGCTACCCACATGCCTATGCCCCACCACCCGCCCCCCACACACACTTCCCCCTTCTGTATATAATATATGAATATCTCTTCTTCTTCTTCTTTGCGGAAGCCTTGGTCTTCACGGTCAGTCCGGCCCTTGAGATGAATAGTGCCATTTTCTCCAGCTCTTGTAGACTGCCGTAGAGCTTCGTCGTCAGAGCTGTCGCTGTTGGCCACACCTCTCTCCTTGGCTGTTCATGTAGCGGGCATTTTTTGGAGCACATGCTCCACTGACTGTTCTTCCTGAACGCCATTGATTAAAATGTAAAGTCTTCCCGGAAATTCGTCATCAGTACCACTGGGATGACGTCATACCAGTCATAAATTGCCAACAATACATCATTCGGAAGACGAGTCAGCCGGATGATGAATTTCCACTGTGTTTGTTGTTTGCGTTTCTCTGCTTTCAGTAATACAGACAGACAAACAACAAAGAAAAGATATAGATAAATGGGTAGATAGATAGATAAATAGACAGACAGATAGACAGATAGATAGATAGATAGATAGATAGATAGATAGTCAGACAGATAGACAGGCAGACATACAGATATATAGACAGGCAGATTGATTGAGAGGCAGACAGACAGTCAGACATATATGTAGATAGATAAATAGACAAACAGATAGATAGACAGATAAATAGATAGATAGACAGGCGGACAGACAGACAGAGTAGGCAGATAGATAGAGATGATGAATTTACACTGTGCTGTTGTTTAGTTTCTCTGCTTTCAGTAACACAAGCAGATGAACAGAAAGATAGATAGATAGATAGATAGATAGATAGATAGATAGATAAGATAGATAGATAGATTGATAGATAGATTGATTAACTGACAAACAGACAGTAGATGTAGATAGATAGATAGATAGATAGATAGATAGATAGATAGATAAGACAGACAGATAGATACAATGAATTACTGAATTAAAGGTGGTATGTCTCTGTTGAATACCATGAGTGGACCACCTGAGTCTAAGCCGTGATGACTGACGAGTCTTGTCCACTGGACGAAAAGTCGATACAGGCCTAACTAGTCAGGCCCAACAAATGGCTCTATCCACCAGGCAAAACACTATGGCTCTCTCTCTTACTGTCGGTACAGACTTTCATATTTACTCTGTAACCCCCCCCCCTCACCTCCACCCTTTCTCTTCCTCCCTTTCAAACGAACGACAAACAATTTGTTGCCCTAGTGTCATTTTTTTTTACCTCGATGGCATTCTGTCAAAGTCTTCCTCTTTACTGATGATTATCATCACATTGAGGGGCTCGTCGTCAAACTGTTACAGAGTTTGCCTATGGAACTGATGGTCTTGAGTTCGAACCACACGTAGGGTCGAATTTGTCTCGGCTTGAAAACCCTCTCTGTCCCACCTAGCGGTAAAAATGTGTATCTGCATCAGTTCAGGGAACATGAAAGTTGGCGGAAGGAGGAAATGGGCTCCGTCTTCCCTTGTGCCGTGCCCCAGACACAGCTGGTGTATCTCTGATAGTTCACTGTCCCTTACGGTCGGTAAGGCTGTGAAATTTAGGCGATACCTCAACCTGTCATATTTTGTTTGAGGATACCTCGTTTTGTTTTGCATGTTCTTTTTCTACACTTGGCTGGCCACCTTGGAGGTCACGGGATTGTGATGTTCTCCATGGTGATGACAATACTATAGAGTTATGATCATGTACCGTGAGTGGACTACCATAGCCCGAGCCTGGTTACTGATGAGATTTCACCCAGGGGACGTCACTGATATAGCCAAGTGCAACAAACTACGACATGCAATAGTTTCCGCAGTTCCAGTGAATTGAAACGCACACTTCGCAACCCCCAACCCCGCTCCCTTCGCCTAGTCTTACGAATTGAAAAAAAAAGTCTTTGCCAAACCTTCAAATAATGACGAAGTAAGTGCTCGCCTGCTCTTGTTCCCCCTCTCTTCCATTACTCCTCTCTCTCCTCTCTCTCCTCTCTCTTCTCTCTCTGTGGCTCCCAAAGATTTAGGGAAAAACACACACAGAACCCCCCCCCCCCCCCCCCCCCCCCCCCCCTCTGCATTTCTCACTGTCCATCTTGATGTTTCGTTCTGGTAGCCCGGTTCAATGCAGTGAAAGGTAGGTCCCCTATCTCCCCTCTCTCTCCTGCACCTTTCTCCCCCCCCCCCCCCCCCCCCCCCGCATACCCCCTTACTCTCATGGCGCAGTTATTCCCCCCCCCCCCCCCCCCCCCCTGTCTGCCTTATCAATTCACCTTCAGCTAGTGCCCTGAACGTTGAACTTGAATGCAATAACTACCACAACAACAGCAAAAAAAAAAAAAAAAAAAAAAAAAGAAGAAGAAGAAGAAGAAAACCCCACCACAACAATATGATTAATTCTATTGCGCTTTCCGACACCGAAGCACTTGACACTAAAGGCCTGTGCACACCTGGCAATCAACAGTGGGGCACAAACCATTGAACTGGCATGCGCGATCCCTGCACCCTACCTCTAAAGGCAGTGTGAACAGCATTAATTAAAATTTTTCGTGCTGAAATAATCGTGCAGCACGCGGTTTCTTATGTTTCCTAGCTGTCTGATATTCTGAAATACTCGCTGGATCTTGATCTTTATCGGTACACCGCAGATACCAATAACTGAAAAAACGTGAAGCACGATGTTTCTTATGTTTGCAATCTGTCTGACATTCTGAAGTACTCACTTATTCTTGATCTTTATCAATACACCGCAGATACCAATGACTGAAATGAACGTGCAGCACGGGGTTTCTTGTGTTTCCAGTCTGTCTGACACTTTGAAATACTCGCTTGATCTTGATCGTGATCTTGATCTAGATCGGTTCACCACAGATGCCCAAGACTGTAATGAGAGTGCAGCATGGACTTTCTTATATTTTCAGTCTGCTTGACATTTCAAAATACTCGCTTGATATTGATTTTGAGCTTGAGCTTGATCAATACACCGCAGATACCAACAACTGAAATAAACGTGAAGCGCGGTGTTTCTTATGTTTCCGAACTGTCTGACGTTTTGAAATACTCGCTTGATCTTGATCTTGATCTTGATCTTTATCAACCCACCGCAGATACCAACAACTGAAATAATCGTTCAGCTCGGTGTTTCTTGTGTTTCCCATCTGTCTGACATGTCGAAATACTTACTGGAACTCGATGATCGTCATCGGCACACCGCAGACACCAGTAACTGGCTTGATCACGGTGTGAAGGGAGTGCATGGAGCATCAGTCGCTGTGGATGATTCTTTTTCTGAATGCATCCATTGATGGTGCTGACATGGGTTTCGTCTAGATGGTTCCGGTGACATATTGTCTGCTTACAAACAAACAAACAAAAAAAGTAGAAAAAACAAACAAACAAACAAACAAAGAAGAAAAAGAAGAAGAAGAAGGAGTAAAAGAAGAAGAAGAAGAAGGAGAAAAAAGAAAAAAGCTCTAAATTGTGTGGGCTTCTTCCAAACGGGCACTAAACCTGGAAAATGGTGTCGTGTGCTCTCTAACCTCCCTGCGCCGTGGCGTCACCGTTGTCCGAATGACGCATCTCATTCTGATAGTCGTGATTCAGACAGCCAGCCGTGATTCAAATCGCCATGATTTCAACATCCGTGATGCTAGAAATAGTCAGGGTTATTCACAGACCATGCTGACGACTGTTCCAGACATGACGCACTAGGACAAACTGCTATTAATTAATGCACGTGCAGTTGAATGAACACCGGCTAATGTCATGACGTCATGTTCTACAGGACTTTTTTCCCTCGCCGTTGGCCAGCCACACACTCATACATTGACTGTATACTGTTTACGAGACACTGGCGTTCTCTTGCTTATGATCAGAAACTAGCAGTTTGCCCCAACCCCAAACTACTCAGGAGGAACACGCCTTGTTGATCATGGTGAAATTTGCAGTTTGCTGCTGGGATTCTACCCGACAATCCCATGCCGTCTCTGGCGCATGTCTACCCTTTGTAGTCAGTTTCAGGTAAACATAGGCTGTGTAAAACGAGGGATTGGTCTCAGTTGTCTTCCCTCTGTGTATGAGTGTATATGTGCACCGGCAAGTGTGTGCGCGCGTGCGTGCGTGCGTGCGTGCGTGCGTGTGTGTGTGTATGTGTATGTGCGTGTGTGTGTGTGTGTGTGTGTGTGTGTGTGTGTGTGTGTGTGTGTGTGTGCGTGCGTGAGCGTGCGCTTGCTTGCTTGCTTGCTTGCGCGTGTGTGTGTAAAACGTAAAACTCCAGATAAAGCCACTTTCTTACTAGTAGTAGTAATAGTAGGACCGGCTTTTTTTGGCCTTAGGCCTTACGGTCTACTTGCGTCCCCTCATTATTTTTCAATTTTATTTCGGTCTGGCTGAATGCCTATCTTATAAAATAACATTATATTCAATCCACACTAAAGAAAAGGTCTTTTAATTTAGGGTCTCATCCAGGAGTTTTGTTTTTAAAGCTGTTGATGTCAGGTGCATATTTGGTTTTAGTAGGCAGTGCATTCCAATAATTAGCAATTCTGAAAGCAAAACAAGACTTTCTTTTGTTAGTATGGCAATGTCTGATAAAAATCTTGCCTTCATTATTTCTCGTGCAACCAACTTCTGAGAATTTGAAAAGCGCATGCACATTAACATCATCATAATTATGGAATATTTTGAAAAATTGGATTAGGTCTCCTCTGATTCTCCTTCCTTTCAGTGAGTGTAATTGGAGATAATGTAATCTTTCTTCATAGTTTAAATTACAACACTCTTTCAGGATTTTAGTAGCTCGCCTTTGTACACTTTCTATCATTTTTGACTGTCACTTGAGATGACATTAGCGTATTCGAGATGGAGCCTAACAAATGCTTTAAATAACTTGACAAATGTCTCCTTTTCTAGAAAGGTAAAAGTTCTCCTGATGAGTCCCATCATCTGATTTGCTTTATTTACAACTCGCTGGATGTGAGGATCAAAGGATAGATCTTTATCAAAGGTAACTCCCAGATCTGTTTCTTCATTACATGTATTAATTTTCTGCAATTCGTCATTCACATAGTATATTTAAACTGTTTATTCTTTTTGCCAGTGTGCATCACCTTACATTTTGCTACATTGAAGTAAAAGTTCCATTCATCTGACCATTCTTGTAGCTTGTTTATATCCTGTTGGATCTTTGTGCTGTTTGTCGCCTTATCATACATTTTTGTGTCATCTGCAAATATTTTGCATGTGGTTTGAGTCATGTCCGGTAAATCATTAATGAACACAGTGAATAATACGGGCCCTAGGATACTACTCTGTGGAACTCCACTTAGGACCTCAGATGTCTTGGATCTCTCTTCTCCCACTCTCACTAATTGTGACCTTCCTTTAAGAAAACCTCTGATCCAGTTTAGAACATTACCATTTACTCCATATGTTTTTAGTTTAGTTAGCAGCCTTTCATGGGGAACAGAATCAAATGCCTTTCTAAAGTCCAAGTACATTATATCAATTGGCTCCCCATTATGTATCAGTTCTGTTAGGTTGTCGATTACTTCTAGTAACTGTGTGACACATGATCTCTTTTTCCTAAATCCATGTTGGCATTTAGCATATAAGTCATTTTCAGTAAAATGAGCAACTACCACATCCCTTACAAAGATCTCTAAAATCTTACATGCATTACAAGTCAAGCTCACCAGCCTGTAATTACCTGGGTCTGTTTTGGAACCTTTTTTAAATATAGCTGTGACCTCTGCAGTCTTCCAATCTCTAGGCAAGGACCCTGTTTCTAAGGATTTGTTAAATACATTACATAGTGGACTAGCTATCTCATCACTTACTTCTTTTAACACTCGTTGTGGAATGAGATCAGGACCTTGAGACTTGTTAGGGTTTAACTCTTTCAATTTGCTTTTAACTGCATGCGTGGTTACCCTTACATCACATATAGATACACCATCAGATCGGGAACACTCTGGTAAGTTTGGAACACTACTTAGGTCCTCACGTGTAAAAACGCTAGAGAAGAAGTCGTTTAGCGTTTCTGCCTTTTCTTTATCGTTATCTACCAAACTTCCATCTTTCCTTTTCAATGTGCCTATTCCAGTGTTTATTTTTTTTTATCTTTTCTTTAACATATTTCCAGAACATTTTGGGGTCACTTTTACTTTCATTACCTATTTCTCTTTCGTAATTTTTACGGCTTCTCTTAACAAGTCTGTTGCTTAAATTCCTTATTTCAATATATCTTAGGTAATCCCGTCCTGATTTGGTGCACAAGTATCTTTTGAACATCTTATATTTCTTTTTGATTGTTTTAAATGCTTTTGCATCCATCCATATCGGCTTTATGTTTTTTACTGAACCTATTTTCGCTTTTGGAATGCACTCTTCCATACCTGTTGTTAGTACTCCTTTGAGGTGATTCCAACTATCTTCTACATTCATTTGGTCCATAGTTGTCCAATCGTGGTTACTTATAATACTTCTCAGTTGTTCATAATTCCTTTGTTTAGATTGAAAGTATATCTTGCCTTTGGTTTTATGGTGTAGTTTGGTAATACATAAAATTCAAAGAACAATACATCATGGTCACTTTTTCCAACTGGATCCTGGTGTGTAATACCTGAAATAAGATTATCCTCATTCACTAATATCCAGGCATCCAAAGTTGGGTTCTGTCCTGGTCTCCTCCTTGTTGGTTTGTTAACTTTCTGCATCAAGTATGCATCACTGATTTTTTCCACAATTTGCTCACCTTTTTCCCCTGACCACTTTCCATCCCATCTGACAAGGGGTAATTAAAATCACCCATAATCAATACTTTGTTAAATTCTAACATTATATCAGATTTTAACAGATCAAACATTTTGTCATCATTAGCTTCAGAACTGTCATTAGGACGTCTG
The DNA here is from genome assembly GCA_018398815.1 of Conus ventricosus. NCBI lineage: Eukaryota > Metazoa > Mollusca > Gastropoda > Neogastropoda > Conidae > Conus > Conus ventricosus. The sequence continues at coordinate 7,475,568 of CM031598.1, forward strand.
TAGATGTAGCCAAGTAACACTGTGTTTCTATCATTGGTATTAAATGTGCACCATACACTTTCCTGGAACTCAGATGTGCTTAGTTCTTCACATTCACGTGCGTTTAAGGTTTTTTTCTCTGTATATAATGCTACCCCTCTACTTATTTGTTATTTAAGAACATATCGTAGTTTGGAATATGGTATTCTCATTCGATGAAATTCTTAGCATTCTTGGGTTTTATTTCAGTGAGACCAATTATACTAGGTTTAATTTCGTGTATTATCGTAAAAAACTCATCTTTTTGTTCAAAAAGCTGTCCATACTGGTGTACAGTACCGAGCATCCATTCACTCCATACCTTGTACTCTCACGACTCCCTCTCTTACCACTCATTCTTCCATTTTTGTTTGTTTTATTCACACTATGTACATGTCCTTGATCCTGTCAATCCCTGTCATTCCCACAGTTTCCTGCACTAGTCATTGGTAGTTCTTGGTTTTATGGTCACTATCTTTCCTTGGCGTATTGCTAAGTTTTTTGTTTTTGTTTTCACCGTCTTCAATGCGTTTTTTCAACTCATCCCTCAACATCTTGTGGGTCTCGTGTTCTTTCATGGTGTAGTCCGGATTCACAAAGACTCTTGTCCTTGTCCCTCACGTCTTTGTTCAGTTCAGGGGCCTTTTTCTGGATCTCCTGCTTCTTGTTCTCCCGTCTTGATAGTGACTCTCATCAATATTGGTTTATTCCCACCTTCTTTGCCCAGTCTGACTGGGTTACTTACATCCTCCTCATCCAAGGTGACTAGCTTCCCCAGTAGTTTCTTGGCAGCACACATGTCGTCTTCAATCCTCTCTTTGATATCAGTCTTTGAGCTCTCTTTCAGGTTCACTGTGATGAGATTTCTCTTTCTCTTTTCCACCTCTCTCTGCTCCTCCATGGCCTCGGCCAGTTTCCTGTCTACTACTTCTTCATTTTTTTCTTCTAGGTTTTCATCAAGAAGGTTTTTTTCTGGATTCTCCAGACGAGCGCTGAGTGCACCCACAAGCGGTATCAGGTCCGGTAATTTGTCGATACGTGGGTCCTCCCTTGCCTGTACCTCATTTTTGGCGTCCACACACTGTTGGTAGATCCACTCCAAATTGGGCTGGTTTGGGTCACAAAACGTTTCGAACAGTTGCGGGCTTAACCCTGAGCATTTTTCGTGAGCCCATTTTTTACAGGCAAAGCATTTAATCGAATGTTCTTGTTCATCGTCGCATGTATTACTGCATTGTAGACACTGCCAGGCAGAGACCATTCGTTCCCATGTTTACTTTCGATTTGGGACTTGGTTTGACCGCGGAGTCCGAGTTGCGAATCTGTGCCCTCCGTACGTTGTTTTGTTCGCTTCGTCGCGTTTTTGACATGTTTGATAAAATAATCAATACACGAGTACAAAATCGAACAATGAATCAGCTTACCTTGTAATTGTAATTGTTGAGTAAAACCAGTGAATCCAATAAAAAGTTATGACCAAGTATTAGTTGTGCAGTACGAACAATATAATGGTGGGAACAGAAATCGCTCAGGTCGAGCAACAACTTCACAAACTTCCCAGCTTTGAAAAATTCTCCCGTCTGAAGGCTAATTATAAGCAAGCAATTGTTTGATTATCTCTGGGTACCAATTTGTACCACATTAAGCTCCGAATAACAGAAAATACAACAATAGCGACCGTAATTTTCTTATATTTCTAATTTGGCAGCCATCTTCTTGGGCATGCGCAGACCGCAGAAAGATCGATCGTTCTTTTGGTGTCGAGAGATGATTCAAAAAGTGGAAAAAAGAAAGAACCACACCACAAAACTGCTTAGTCGTCTCTTTTGTTTTCTTGTTATTATTTCCAACATTACAGTCTTTTGCCGGACGTTTTATTGGGACAGGAAAGCGTAACTAGGCTACATATCAGCAAATATTTTCATTTCCAGTTGAACCCAAGCAGAGCACACAACCACTAAAGATATCAGGTAACACAACATCATGATTAAAATGAATTCACACACACACACACACACACACACACACACACACACATCTGATGTTCGCGGTGGACTATAGTAAAAATCATACTTGATTTCCTTATATTGTTAAGTCTTTTCAGTGCAAAGGATTAACCAAATACACTTGTTTTCCTCTACGTTCAGATGGTAAGTAAAAAGCAAACAAACAAACGAACAGAAATGCTTCCGAGACCGACTCCGGGTCGACGGAAGAAACCCTCAAAGTGCAGCCTCGAGTCCATCGTGCTCTCGATACCCCATCTTTAATATTTCAAACTGTAATCTCCCCCCCCCCTGATATATGTACACACACACACACACACACACACACACACACCACACACACACACCAACACACCACACACACACCACACCACACACACAACACACCACGAGACACATACAGAGAGAGAGAGAGAGAGAGAGAGAGAGAGAGAGAGAGAGAGAGAGGAGAGAGAGAGAGAGAGAGTCAAAGTAGATCTTGTATCACACAGTTACTTGAGGTAATGGAAGACTTTACTAAGTTAATTGATAGTGGAGATAGCATTGACGTTTTGTACCTGGACTTTCGTAAAGTCTTCGATTCGGTCCCACATGCCAGACTACTTAGTAAACTTAAATCGTATGGTATACAAGGAAAAGTTTTAGATTGGATTGAAGACTTCTTGAGAGATAGAGTTCAGAATGTTAGAGTTGGCTCTTCTGTTTCTAGTAATGCTAATGTCATTAGTGGAATTCCCCAAGGCAGCATACTGGGACCTATATTATTTACTATATTTATACATGACTTACCAGACGGGTTAAAAAGCACATGCAAGATCTTTGCTGATGATACTAAGTTGTACAGTTCACCATCCAAACACCTTACAATGCAAAACGACATTGAGCTACTCATTAATTGGTCTAACTCATGGAATTTGTACTTCAATGCATCCAAATGCAAAGTATTACATACTGGCAAAAAAAAAAAAAAAAAAAAAAAAACCCCTAAATTAAATTACAGTATGACAGTTGGGGATCAAGAAGTTCAAATAACGTGCTGTGAAGAGGAAAAAGACTTGGGAGTAATATTTGATGAAGACTTACTTTTTGACAGACACATTGCACAGACCGTCAAGAAAGTCATGCAGATGATTGAGAACTTTTATATACTTGGACAAAGACACCTTTCTTAGACTATATAAGGCAATGGTGAGACCGATTCTTGAATATGGCAATGTGATATGGTATCCAAGATTAAAAAGGCAGTCAGTAGAAATAGAAAAGGTGCAGAGAAGAGCAACTACGCTAATACCGGACATTTCTGATTATTCATATGAAGATAGATTAAGGTACCTAAGGTTGCCACCCCTCAAAGCCAGAAGGATAAGAGGAGATGTGATCCAAACTTTTAAAATTTTCAATAATCTAGATGATATTGACCAAGCATGGTTCTTTTTTTTTTTAACCTGCACTAACCAACAAAACCCGTAACAGTTGTGACAAAGTACAAATACAGCAATTTAATACTAATATAAGGAAACATTCCTTCAGCCAGAGGATAGCACCAATTTGGAATAAACTAACTCCGAACATCAAACGTGCACCAAATACTAACTCTTTTAAAAATATTATCGATAAACATAAAACAATTACTGACATCATGTTCGACTTTGATGGTCGAAAATAAAAGCTGGGCTCGCTGTGGACCTGACCAATGAAAGAGCACACAAAGAAGGGGCATATAAAGCCGCGACGCTATGATGAAATAATCATCGCCCCTAAACCTGAACCTGAACCTGAGAAAGAGAGATTGTGTAGGCAAGCTTTTGCCAACTTTCGATTTCTGACGTCATCGGAAGTGACCTTTTGTTAAGAACGACAACAACGGTTACTTAAGCCAACCCTGACCTTTCATGAGATGTTATACAACCTTGTTGGTGTTAAACCTTCATATTTCGGTGATTTGAAACGTAAGTTGGTGCGATGGTTTAAATAGACTAACTTCGTACCATTCTTGAGATAAATTGAACGAGTGACAAGTCTCTGTACGTCATAAATTTATGATTTTGAGGACTTTACTTCTGTTTTTTAAACCATGAACGAACGCAGTGACTGAACATCGCTGCGGTGGCAAAGTGCCTAATTCACGAAATGATGATCATGATGGGAACAGCTGTGAGGAGCGATGCAGTTATAATTTTATTAAAAGCAATGGGTGTTAAATGTCGCTTAGAAGTGAGATTTCAAACGATAACCAGTCTTTCTAATACTTTTGTGAACAGGAACTATCCGACGTCTCCATCGGTCGACCCTGAACACTAAGAACAAGAGCAATGACAGAGCTACAGCACAACAAAACGAAAGGACACACATTGCAACAAATTAAAATGTGTTCATTCTTTCATTCTGCGGTGCATTACTTCAGCCGCTGCTCTTGCCCTTGTTTCGGTTTCGCCTGCAGTCACCCTGCTTCGAAACGAATTTGATGTATAAATCATCAGTGCCACAGTATCAGATCAATACAGATCGAGTCGTACAAAGAACATTCTTTGTCAAAATGTTATGATCTTCGGAAGATTGTCCCCGCCATTTAAATCACAACTAGGAAATAGAATAGACTGGGTGTACATTCAAGCCATCTGAAGCTTCACACTTCACTCACACACTAGACACTTGCACACTTGCACACTTGTGCTTATACACACACACACACACACACACACACACACACACACACACACACACACACACACATGTGCATGCGCACGTACGCACGCACACCACACACATACACACACACACACACATGCACACGCACACACACACACAGCGCACACACAGAGACATGCGTGCCACTTATACACATGTATAATAACACAGCCTAGAATTTTGTTTGTCTTTTACGCATATGCATACACACACACACACACACACACACACACACACACACACACACCACACACACACACACACACACATCACACACATACACACACACACACACACACACACACACACACACACACACACACACACACCGTCTCACACACACACATGTGTGCTCACACACGCCCGCACGCACACACACACACACACACACACACACAAGACATTAAGAGGGCGAAGAATGTAACCTTTGGCTGGCACAAATGCTTGTTGTTTTAGGAGATAGATAAATTTGATAATTTTCGAAGTATGTCATAGTAAGTGAAGAGTATGACGGAAAAAAATCAAACTGAACCAGGTCAGAGAATTCAAGTCCAACGTGAGTTTGTAAATGCTGGAAATAAAATGTATGGCCATTTTAGTTGATAATTTTTTGTAGTATTTAATCATTTAAGCTTGCCCATTATCAGCAATATCTCGTCATCTTTTCTGACAATGTAGTAAAAACTTTGCTTGTAAACTTGCGCTTTCATATTTTTGTGAAGCTCCATGGTGATTGCTGTTTGTTGTTGTTGTTGTTTTCCCATAGAATGGATGCTCCTTGAGGCTGACAAGAGAGGCCCATTGGAACTGTAGCAGTGGCAGCAGTCATAATGCTGAGTACTCTGCTGACTCATGCCCTGGCCTCTGGGCGTCTGCAGTGCCCCCGTTGTCAAACCTGTCTGCTGGCTGTGGGTCTCAGGTAAGACTGAAACAACATCACCATCACCATTCAAACAAAGCAAAATTATCAACATCACCATCACCACTCAAACAAAGCAAAATTATCAACATCACCATCATCACTCAAACAAAGCAAAATCATCAATGTACTGAAAGATCATTTTGAAGTGATCATGTACCTATTAAGCTTTGAATTTTGGGTTTTGCATGTTTGACTTTGGAAACTTGGTGTAATTGTACACACGTCTGTTATGTACAGTATTTTAAACCCCAGTGCTGAGATTTAAGGGTTTGTCAACATGCTGATTGTGCCAGTTTCCCTTTTGAACGGGCAAATTTGTGTTAAAGTTCATGTATCTCGGTGGCAACTAGTAAATTTGGAGCATCTGAGGTTCTATAGAACTGTATACGACTTGATAAGTGATATAACACAGCACCACAAAAATACCGGTGAGTGAATGTGACATAGCATAGATCACTGGTCGTTTCATGCGCCATCTTTCATCACATGAGACAGTAACAATAGGTCATGAATGGTATTTTGCGTCTGGGCAGGCGGCTTTCACAGCTTGACAGGTTGCATTTTTGAGCTATGAGTCAGGCTTGCTAACTATTGTAACAAAAACAACAAGAAAGAAGTGGAGCTGTCCAGATCCATGGTTGCATGGTTCAATCCCCGCTGTGTCAATGCAAATTGCCGCAGCTATGAAAATTTTTGGGTGTATGTTAGCACATAAACAAGCTTCAGTGGTCTTTGAGAAAAAAATCTGACATGTCTTTTACCTCACCTCGTTTTCTTCCCCCAAATTGACTCCACCCCGTTCTTACCGCCCTGACTAGTTCTCCAGCTCATGTACACTCACACTTCTTTTTCACTCACTCATGCACTCATTCGTCATGCACTCACTTGCATGCATGCACATTCATGCAAAAACAACACACACACACACACACACACCACACACACCCCCTTCTTCTCTCTCTCTCTCTCTCTCTCTCTCTCTCTCTCTCTCTTTTTCTCTCCTCACACACACACACAAACACACAATAACACACAAACACATATAAGGGTGGTGTATCAAGTCAGACAACCTGCTCCACCCTTCCCCTGCTGCTGTTAGTATTCTTCTATAAATTTGTGAAAACATACATGGCTAGAGATTTTATTTTAATTCTGTTTCCCGAAGTTGGATAGGGCTGCCTTAAGGGCGGGAAAAAAAATGGCCCATACACAAAAAATTCCATCAGGCAGTGTCCGCAGGATATCAGCCTGCGTACGCAGAAAGAAAAAAAAGAATTTTAATTCCGTAAAACTAAACTAAAAAAAAAAAAAAAGGGGGGGGGGGGGGGGGGGGGGGGGATAGTGGCTCTTTTTATAAAACTATTTTTGAAATGCAGAACTGAAAATGAAAGTTGACTAATATGTATGATACTTTTTGCAAGTTGAAAAATTTTTGTGTGTGCCTTTTGAATTGAATTTTATTTAATACTAGACACATTTGTTAGCAATAAATAAAATAAGTTATTCACCCAAAAGATAACAAAATTCCCATGCTTTAAAATCTTTTTTTTAAGGATTGATACTGTTTTGTGCAGATATGCTTCACATTATAATGTCCTAGGAATGGAAAAGAATTGATACTTTATGTGCAGGCATGCTTCAATTATGATGTCCCAGGAATGGAAAAGGATTGATGCCGTTTTGTGCAGATATGCTTCACATTATGATGTTCTGGGTGTGGGGAAAAAGGGTTGATGCTGTTTTGTGCAGATATGCTTCCTTATGATGTCCTGAGAGTGGAAAAGGATTGATTTCTGTTCTGTGCAGATATGCTTCACATTATGATGTCCTGGGAGTGGAAAAGGATTTTATGCTGTTCTGTGCAGATATGCTTCACATATGATTCTGAGAGTGGAAAGGAATTGATGCTGTTCTGTGCAAAATATGCTTCACATTATGATGTCCTGAGAGTGGAAAAGGATTGATGCTGTTCTGTGCAGAATGCTTCACATTATGATGTCCTGAGAGTGGAAAAGGATTGATGCTGTTCGTGCAGATATCTTCACATTATGATATCCTGGGAGTGGAAAAGGATTGATGCTGTTTTGTGCAGATATGCTTCACATTTGAGTCCTGAGATGGAAAAGGATTGATGCTGTTTTGTGCAGATATGCTTCACATTATGATGTCCTGGGAGTGGAAAAGGATTGATGCTGTTTTGTGCAGATATGCTTCACATTATGATGTCCTGAGAGTGGAAAAGGATTGATGCTGTTTTGTGCAGATATGCTTCACATTATGATGTCCTGGGAGTGGAAAAGGATTTATGCTGTTTTGTGCAGATATGCTTCACATTATGATGTCCTGGGAGTGGAAAAGGATTGATGCTGTTTTGTGCAGATATGCTTCGCATTATGATGTCCTGGGAGTGGAAAAGGATTGATGCTGTTTTGTGCAGATATGCTTCACATTATGATGTCCTAGGAGTGGAAACGGATTGATGCTGTTCTGTGCAGATATGCTTCACACTATGATGTCGTGGGAGTGGAAAAGGATTGATGCTGTTTTGTGCAGATATGCTTCACATTATGATGTCCTGGGAGTGGAAAAGCGTGCCTCCCAAGCTGAAATCAGGTCTGCATTCCTCGCACTGTCTAAAAAGGTAATGCATTTCAATTTTGTTTTCACGGGAGAAAACAGAAAAAGAAACTGTCTTCTGCAGTAACCTCAGTTTTACTTCATCTTACTCGTTCAAACATCATTTTGGAATGATTGTAACCAGTTTACACCTGGAAGCAAAACTCAAAAGCTTAAGTAACATTCAATAAATACATTACTTTCAAAAGTTATTTATTTTTATGGTAATTTTAGTTTCAGAGGGGAGATATAGGAGGGTGTATTACTTTACTTGTACATTTATTTAACTCTTTCATCCCTGGTTGTCTGTCGGACATTACTTCCCCTTATTCCTATGTTTCTTAGTTACAAGTAGTACCCTTCATTCCTGGGTTTCCAGGAAAAAGGTAAACAAAGAATAGGGTGTGTACTTCTGATTCTTTTGTGTGACTGGTGTTTCTACCGGACTATAACATGTCATACACCGTTGTGTACAGAAATGGTGCTGACACATTTCGATCCGGTTTTCCGACCCCTTTGTCGCGTATTTGGTGACACACAGGTGTCAAGACTGGTGACAACTACTAATTAATTCAAACTTAAAGAAACAAAATCTTATACAGCGCTCAAAAACATGCGAGCAGCAAAAACCATGCATGTAACTCACAGTCTGATGTCCTCCGGTAAATCCACTTCAAAGAATGCTTCACAAGTGTCTTTGTCACAGTGTCACCATGTCCAAGGAAAAAAATGCACAGCAATGATAAAAATGTCCCCACAGTACTCCTTCTGCACTGTGGTCTTACCGAATTCAGTGGTCTTTGCACAGTATTTGTCCAAAAGTCACACTTCGAGTTAATGTCAACAAACAACACACAACATGTCAGTCTTAGAAAATGATGAACTGCTAGTGTCACAGTGTCAAAGTGTCACACGTGAAACCAGGTGTCACACAAAGGAAACAAAGGTGTGGTACACCTTAACACAATCTTTCTGATTATTGCAACACAGGTATTCATTGCACTTTTCGCATATCATCGTTGTCTTGCCTTGCTTGAACGGATTGTCACTGTATTTCACACCAGGGTGTGTTGACTCATATTGTTTGTGTCGCGTGACACATACCACACAGGTGTGATCTTTTCCAACACCTGCCATTGTTTTTTCTGGATCAGTATGCCGTTTAGTGTTGGCATTGTCGTTTGCAAAACTGACTACCTTTGAAAGGACTGTATCAGAACAGAACAGCTTTAAAATAATCCACTGCCTTCATTGATATATCGAGTATGCGCACAGGACCGGGGTGCCGTTCGAAGTTTTTCCGAGGTGTGCATGGTTCAGTGAAACCCCCACCTGTCCAGTCAAATCGTGGCTGATTGTAGTTAAGTGGAAGATTTTTATCATCCAGTTCATCACCAGTATCACTGTCATATTCGTTGATGGCATTGGCAAGTTCTGCTCTCTCTTTTTCTGTTAGATCAAGCAGATCGAAGTCATTGGCTAAACTGTTCTAAATTTCGTCGTCAGAAAACTGATCGCCGTCTGCGTTTTCTTCACCCTACATCTTCTCAGTAGGCACTAAACAGTGTGCTCTCATGGTCAAGTCAAGATAAAATTTCGGTTCCAGACACTTTCCCACGCTGAGGAAGTGAGCAGGCATGACTTGTCTAAACATCCTGCGAGTCCCGTTACAAGGCGAAGGCCGCAATGACGCGCCAACCATGTGACAGGTGGGCGCGGATTTCAAGGCGTGAACCGCTGCAGCGGGTTGCCGGACGGAAAGGATATGTTTCTCTGAACCGCTGAGGCGGTTTTCAGGAATGAAAGGAGAAGATTTGTCAAACCGCTCTAGCGGTTGGCAGGGATGAAAGAGTTAAAAAAGAAAAAAAAAAGACTGCACTTCAAGCTTGATATGCATGGTTGCCAGCCGCAGAGAAGAACTCTAAGCACATGCAAGAAGCAGTTTTCTGAAATAGAGGAAGCAACCAGTTGAAAAGATTCTTGTGAAAATCTACATGAACAGTAATAGAAGAGGGAAAAAAAAACTTCTGTGCAAATATGAAAAAGAATAAAGTAATGCATCTGTGAAAAATGAATGGCTAAGTATTGATGGTGGTCAAATTGATGACTTTCAGAAACAAGAGAAGTAAGTAGTAAGAAAGTGTGCAGAAAGACATGATTTTGGGATCGTTCTGGCAGCTGTGTGAAGATTAGAATTTGAATCTTCTTGTGGGAGTGAAGCCTTCGAAGTTGTTAACAGGGTTGACTTTTCTTCTATCTAGATGTGACTGAATGAGGGAACAGAAACAACTGTTAAAATTCACTTCCATTATATCATTCACTGAAGTGTCGTTTCAGGACAGGAGTTTGTTATTCATCAGATCAAGTCACATTCATGTGTGTGTGCAGTAATTGGGATTGATCTCAATCTGAAATTGGAAATAATGTTCAGGAAACAAAAACCAAACCAAACCAAACCAAAACAAAACCAAAACAAAATTTGGACAAAGGGCATGAACGTACACACACAAAAACAACAAAGATTAGGTGAAGATGTACTGGACTTTGAGGAATGGGTCAGGCATCACAAACTGGTTTGACCTGAAGGTAGACCAAAATGATGTCCCAGGACGAAGAAAACTGCCCGTTGTTAGATTTTACTTCGGTTCCAGTTGAAGTGGCAGATATCAAAACCCATTTCCCTATAACTTTCTCATTTTGTTTCAGGAAAGGTTTCACTCATCTAAGCAATCGTTGAGGGCTGTACTTCTACCTTCACACAAATGAAATCCTGATGTGTGTTTGCAAGTGTACATTGAAGCAAAACATGGCATGTTCAAATGGCATATATTTTTTCTTTTTGGTTCAGCATGAAGTCCCTGAACTTAAGATTGGACGAGTTTGAACCAACTCCCAATTATTTTACTTTGAGAGTATAAAAACTATTTTTCTTGTGTGAACTGCTATAAGTGGCATATAATAATGGCAAAACCCAGGGTTTAGTGTCTGTCAATGTCAGACAGAAACTGCACGTTCAGTGCCGATTTAAGATTTTCTCTGAATATGTTCCATTAGATTTTTTTTTTTTTTGGTCAGTTTTTATCTGATGATTTTTCTTTTATGTAACATATCAGACTATACTCTGAAAAAGGCATTTACTGATTCATAAAAAGAATGGAGAAAAACAAAAATTGTTGAATGATTTGAAGATGAAAATGAAGGCAAATGGCAATGCTGCAGTATTTCATGATTTTAGTTGTGTCCATGAGATTTAGTTTAAGCATGGTCTAGTTTTCAAGAAACTGAAAAGTTTCTTTTTGACTATTTTTAGAAGAACAAGAACAACAAAGAGTGCACATTACATTTTTTTGAATTAATGTTATTATTGTTATTATTATTATTTATACAATTTTGATTATTTAGATCATTGGATAATTCTCATGATGATATAGTATTACATTATGATAACATCAGCCGCCCCACCTCCCATGCCCCTCCTTCCACATCCCTCCTCCCCCTAGACTACCCTGTCCACCCCGTGCCCTGTCCCTGTTCCCCCTGCTCTATCCCCCTTCCCATTCTTTAATCTTTTGTCCCCCACCTTCTTCCTCCTCCATCCCTTCCTCCCCCTCCCTTGTTATCCCCACTTCCTCTTCCCTCCGCTCTCCCTTTTCCCCATGCCCCCCACTATCTCATTGCCTTTTCCTCATCTGCCCCCCCCCCAACCTTTCCCTCCCCCCACACCTTCCCTTTTCCCCATTGTCTCACCTTTTGCCTTCAATTTACAGATTGTATGAAGGAAAATAAATTGAATCTGAGCAGTGAATCCAGGATCAAACTTGGGACCTGTAGATCTTCAGTCAGAGGCTCTTACCTGCTGAGCGAATGTGGCTGTAGGATGGTGTTAATTGATAAATGGACACCAGTGGCTGGAAATTTAACTGTTGAAATCCTGGCATCGCTTCACTTTATAGCATGTTGCGTTAGAAACCAACCCATGTGACGTTCTGGCATGAAAGTGAATTGCAGTTGACACGCGCAGCATGAACATGAGAAACCATGCCAGATTTGGTGACTGGATGAAAACTGTGGATTTGTATTACCACAGAGTGCACTGGACGTAAACTGTGGATTTGTATTACACGAGTGCACTGGACTGATGAAAACTGGGATTTGTATTACCACAGAGTGCTGACTGATGAAAATTGATTGTTTACACAGATGCACTGATTGATAAAACTGATTGTATACACGAGTGCACTGTGATGAATGTGGATTTGTATTACCACAGAGTGCATGACAAAGAACTTAAACAGTGGAGATAAAGTTCATTGTTTGATAAAATAATTTTAAGATGTCTTAAACATGCGATTTTCTTATTTATTTAAAAAAAAAATTTTGTGTATGAATCTTGTAAAAATTATTGTTTGCATGCTGCTTTCTCATCTGATTGTTTGTGTGTGCGCTTGCTTTGTCTTTTATTGGAACCATCCACATAGAAAGTGTTCTTGTGTTTTCTTCGAATTTTGTTCGCTGCACCCTGACATAAACAGCAAAGACCCCCAGAACCACGAGAAGTTTGTGAAGCTGAACGAAGCCTACACAGTGTTGAGCAAGCCGGTGGCCAGGCGGGAGTACGACCTGAACCTTGCCGTTCGCCTCCGCATGCAGCAGCAGGCTCGCAGTGCCTCCTCTTCACATGTTCATGGCTCCTCACAATGGCCGGGGAGCAACTTCGACCAAAAGTAAGAGCGACTGGTATGTGTGTGTTTTGTCGTTGCTTCCTTTTGTGTGTGTGTGTGTGTGTTTGTGTGTGTCTGTGGGTGTGTGAGAGTGAGAGAGAGAGTACATTTCAAGTACAATCCTCATAGTAAAAACATCCCACAGAGCAGTGTCAGTAAATGATACAGAGGTAGACGGAGAAACAAACGGGGGAGGTACATCATCAGGGAGTGAACAGAGGGTCTGTCTGTCAGTGGGTCTTGGAGAACAGCAACAGATGGAGAGGCATCAATCACCAGGAAAACCTCAGCGAGTGCCTCAGCAGCCGGTACTCCGGGTTACCAGATAGATGAGATAGGAAATGAGAGGAGCAGTGATGCCTACCATCCTGGAAGAGCTGTATTTGTTATGAAAAAAAGGGGGGGGGATGGCCATTATGGGCTTTGCGGGTGCATGTTACAGAAAGAAAAGAAAAAGAAGAAAAAACAACACAAAAAAACCCAAGGCATACAGACGTCTCACCTCACCAGCAAAACAAACGAAAGCATTTTTTGCCTCTGATGTACAAACCTGATTGCAGATGGGAAGGTGTAACCCAAACACTGTTGGTGTGTGCATTAGTGTATAACTGTCCGTGACGGAGACCATACTGAACTGAAGTGAAAAGAAAGGGTGGAACATCTAGCTAGTTGCGGCAAGCATATCAGAATGTGCAAGACTGACGAAGTTGGGTAGTGAATCCTGCCTCAAAAAAAAAAAATGTTAAAAAAAAAGTGGAAAGAGATCAAGCCATCAAATCTTTGGGAAACAATAATTAACGGTGGATAGTAGCCATGTTTACAGCATGGAGAGAAATGGAAAGTTCTGGTTTGTACTGATTCACAAGTGGGCATTTTGTGATTCCCATCAGTTATGTGCCCGTGATGATGTGAGCATGTGGACATGAATGCTTGTACATCTGCACAGTACCATATATGTACAAATATAATGGGTTATGGAAAATTCTTTGAAAATTTCAGTTTGTTCCCAGTTTGTTGTTTCTAAGAGAAAGATTTTAAGGTAGGCATGTCTGATGTGTGCGAGAAATAGAAATGTGGTAATGCGTGTGTGTGTGTGTGTGTGTGTGTGTGTGTGTGTGTGTGTGTGTGTGTGTTGCATGCCTAAGTGTGAAGCACAAAGTGGTGATGATCATGTGATTTTCTTTTTTGTCTTGCAAACACTTAAAGGATCATCCATGTCAGAAAAGAGTAGTTTCAAATTGAAGCCTGCAATGTGTTGTTCTCTGATTATTTTGTTGCTTTCACTAATTAGTTCAGCTCTTCAGGGTGAGGAATTGAGTCGACAGACTGCTAGTTTCATGTGCTCATTTCTTCTCTTCCCTCATGTCTGTTTGCATAGCCTCAACTCATGTTGACCATATCTCCTACAACCGGGGTTGCAGGAAGGGGGATGGCGGTGCCTTTCCTCCTCCAGCCCTCTATCTCCTTGTCTCTGAACCCAGAGTGTGGTTCATGCAAATGGCCAAAAGACTCACATGGAGGAGGCTGAGTGAGGACGTTTTCTGGGCCACACGAAGGATGAGGGGAAGTGGGACTTTTCCAAAGTGCTCATTGTTGTGCCCTGGTCATTCCGTGGTGGAGATGCTGATTGGATAGAAGAGGAGGGAAGCAGAGGGGATAGATGAATAGGCGACTTATACCAGTTGCTTAGAAACTAGAAGCAGGTATTAATGATAGTGATAACAGACTTTATAATTCATGTTAATGGCAAAAGCATCTAAACGTCTCTGTCGTGGCTGATGGTAAAGCTCATACAGTTGGAGGAGTGAAAGCATTTTGAGCATGTTCATTCTTGGAACTCTTAGTGTGCTGATTCTCCACGAGTATCACAGACACTCCTGTCTTTTCTGTTGCAGTTACGATGCAGAGAGTCAGAGGTTTTGGGACGAAAGCATCTGGTTCATGCGCGACAGATCCAAAGACAAGGAGTATGAGGGGAAGTCTTACTACGGTTTCACCAACATAGAACGTGTGTCCAACTCCTATATCCTCATGGGATGCGTTGCATTCATTGTGATTGGGGCAGTTCTGCAGTATGCCGCTATCAGGTGAGCAGAAAATGGCTTTGATATGATGTTGAATTATGTGTTCTGCTAGTTTGCCTGGTAATGTTGATGTCAAATTTGGCTGCTCGCAAGATTTTTTTTCTCTCTCCATATTTTGCAATGTATTTGTATGGGCGAGCATCCCTCCCTGGAGAGTGCCCCCATGTCCATTGAACCATAGTCCACATGACAAGTTTAACCCAAGGCCTCCCTCATAGACGTCTGCTCTGGCTTCCTGGTGCAAGGGAAATAACTCTGCACAAAAATACCCACTCACTTTAAAAAAATCACAGAGAATAATATAGACCTCACCTTTACTTGAAAAACTGTGGATAATAATGATTGTATTTTCACTGGAGTGTACACACAATGTTATTGAACAAGCCACAACATGGGGGAAAAAAATCCAAAGTTCACACAGCTGACTGAGCTGCACAGGTACATGTTTTTCACTTCATTGAAAACATCGGTGATCACCACCTAGTCCAAATCAACATCACTTTCTTCTCTCTTGCTGATTTCTTCTAAGGTGAAACCTTCAAAAACTTCACCATCATCGTCGCCACTGTCACCAGTGATGCTTCTCCAAACCTCCATGTTGCTCATTTCTGCCATCTTGCTGACGAAAAGTCGGATTTTTTTTGTCCAACTTAAAAAATTCAGTGCAAGCCAACCACAGCAAATTTTTCATCGGATAAACGCGGGACTGGAAACAGAAGTCTGTGGAAGCGGAAGACACTATTTATTATATTGCATTGTGGGTAGGTTAAAAGTGAAAGTGAAACTAATGGACAGAGTGTTAAGCAGCCGCTATCGGGCGTTACAGGAAACGGACAAGGCATGGGGTCGTGCGCACTGGGAGGCATTGGGTTGACATGATCTCTCCCTGCACATGAGTGATGGACGTCAGCCAGCCCAAGAAACCCTGGATTCAGGCAATATTGGTCAGGAAGTTTGTGCAACACTTTCAGTCCACAATTCATTTGTGGATGAAACTTGACAGAGGTTTTATCTTCTGAAATGAAACTGTAACAATTCAACTGTAAGTTGTAGTCAGTGGGTTAAAAATCCACAAATAAATTTCTTGGATAGAATGAAATTCAGGACCTCTGCCACCCTTCAGGTCCTGTTTGTTGAAGGTTCTTGGTCCTGCCTTGTCAATGAATGACATTAAACCCCCAAAAAATAGTGCTATAAAGTAGATGATACCTTCCCCCTCTCCCACCTTCCAGTCCAACTGTTGCTAATTTGTATTTGATTTTATGGGTTATTAGATGACTTTTATTCGGCTGTGTTGAACAAGCATTAAAGCTGAACATGACTGAACACAGATGTTGAACAGCGTTTTGAACAATGAAAGAGCGAAAAACGATGATCAATGTCACTACAAGTGACTAAGAGTTGCTGGCACTTTGTTTCCACTTGTGATAAGGATTCAGACTTCTTCTGAGTTATTTATTTGATATGTTTTTTTTTTTAACCTTTTCCTGTGGTACAATACAGTGATTCTGTTTTGTAGTGCTGCCCCACATTCCATACCATCCTTGCTGACCCAGGCTGAGCAGTGTAAGTGGTGTTCCTGTGGCTGTAGAACAGCTGGCAATAACAGGGATGTGTCAGTGCGTGGTGTACCTGTGGCTGTAGAACAGCTGGCAATAACAGGGATGTGTCAGTGTCAGGTGTTCCTGTGGCTGTAGAACAGCTGGCAATAACAGGGCTGTGTCAGTGTCAGTGTGTTCCTGTGGCTGTAGAACAGCTGGCAATAACAGGGATGTGTCAGTGTCAGGGTGTTCCTGTGGCTGTAGAACAGCTGGCAATAACAGGGATGTGTCGTGTCAGTGTGTTCCTGTGGCTGTAGAACAGCTGGCAATAACAGGGATGTGTCAGTGTCAGGGTGTTCCTGTGGCTGTAGAACAGCTGGCAATAACAGGGATGTGTCGGTGTCAGGTGTTCCTGTGGCTGTAGAACAGCTGGCAATAACAGGGATGTGTCAGTGTCAGGGTGTTCCTGTGGCTGTAGAACAGCTGGCAATAACAGGGATGTGTAAGGGTGTTCCTGTGGCTGTAGAATAGCTGGCAATAACAGGGATGTGTTCAGGGTGTTCCTGTGGCTGTAGAACAGCTAGCAATAACAGGGATGTGTCAGGGTGTTCCTGTGGCTGTAGAACTAGCTGGCAATAACAGGGATGTGTCAGGGTGTTCCTGTGGCTGTAGAACAGCTGGCAATAACAGGATGTGTCAGGGTGTTCCTGTGGCTGTAGAACAGCTGGCAATAACAGGGATGTGTCAGGTCAGGGTGTTCCTGTGGCTGTAGAACAGCTGGCAATAACAGGGATGTGTGAGGGTTTTCCTGTGGCTGTAGAACAGCTGGCAATAACAGGGATGTGTCAGTGTCAGGGTGTTCCTGTGGCTGTAGAACAGCTGGCAATAACAGGGATGTGTCGTCGTCAGGGTTTCCTGTGGCTGTAGAACAGCTGGCAATAACAGGGATGTTTCAGGTCAGGGTGTTCCTGTGGCTGTAGAACAGCTGGCAATAACAGGATGTGTTTCAGGGTGTTCCTGTGGCTGTAGAACAGCTGGCAATAACAGGGATGTTTCAATGTCAGGGTGTTCCTGTGGCTGTAGAACAGCTGGCAATAACAGGGATGTTCAGGTCAGGGTGTTCCTGTGGCTGTAGAACAGCTGGCAATAACAGGGATGTGTCAGGGTGTTCCTGTGGCTGTAGAACAGCTGGCAATAACAGGGATGTTTCAGCGTCAGGGTGTTCCTGTGGCTGTAGAACAGCTGGCAATAACAGGGATGTGTCAGGGTGTTCCTGTGGCTGTAGAACAGCTGGCAATAACAGGATGTGTCAGGGTGTTCCTGTGGCTGTAGAACAGCTGGCAATAACAGGGATGTGTCAGTGTCAGGGTGTTCCTGTGGCTGTAGAACAGCTGGCAATAACAGGGATGTGTCAGTGTCATGGTGTTCCTGTGGCTGTAGAACAGCTGGCAATAACAGGGATGTGTCAGACAGCTGGCAATAACAGGGATGTGTCAGGGTGTTCCTGTGGCTGTAGAACAGCTGGCAATAACAGGGATGTGTCAGGGTGTTCCTGTGGCTGTAGAACAGCCAGGAATAACAGGGATGTGTCGGTGTCAGGGTGTTCCTGTGGCTGTAGAACAGCTGGCAATAACAGAGATGTGTCAGGTGTGTTCCTGTGGCTGTAGAACAGCTGGCAATAACAGGGATGTGTCGGTGTCAGGGTGTTCCTGTGGCTGTAGAACAGCTGGCAATAACAGGGATGTGTCAGGGTGTTCCTGTGGCTGTAGAACAGCTGGCAATAACAGGGATGTGTCAGTGTCAGGGTGTTCCTGTGGCTGTAGAACAGCTGGCAATAACAGGGATGTGTCGGTGTCAGGGTGTTCCTGTGGCTGTAGAACAGCTGGCGATAACAGGGATGTGTCAGTGTCAGTGTGTTCCTGTGGCTGTAGAACAGCTGGAATAACAGGAATGTGTCAAGTGTCCGGGTGTTCCTGTGGCTGTAGAACAGCTGGCAATAACAGGGATGTGTCAGTGTCAGGGTGTTCCTGTGGCTGTAGAACAGCTGGCAATAACAGGGATGTGTCGGCGTCAGGGTGTCATAAAGGCAGTTGCAAGAGAAGACCCTGCACTCACATGGAGTTGCTGCATGAGTGTTCTGTAGTGCCTGTTTTGATTGATCATAATATACAAAATACCAACTATTAAGATGCGTGACTGTGACAATGGCTTTGTGTTTTTTTTTACATCAAGACATTAAAGTTTAAGTGTAGAAATCGAGGAATAAAAAAAATGTGATGTTAACATGAATGTGAAACAGAATTTGAGACAATATTTCTGTATTTTATAGTGACTAACGAATAAGGATAGCATCGATAATGCTTTAAAATGTTTTCCTTCCTTTTTTCCCCCAAGATTTTATGCAATTGGTGGATATTGGATTTTGTTTCATTTTTTTTCTTAAGATGTTGTGCAGATGGGAATACAAAATCACACCCTTAGGATTGGTTATATTTGTTTTGTCTTTTTTTTTTTTTTTTTTTTTTAAAATTTTTTAGGCTCATAACATTCTCAGTGCTGGCCTTACCCTAGATATGTTTCAAAATATGTTTCTCTTGGGCTTCTATCCCATGACCTTTTTTCAGCCATGACTCTAATGGATGCCCCCCCACATTGCCATGTATGTGTGTATGTGAGTGAGAGAAGGAAAGGAGAGAGAGAGCCAGAGGGAGAGAATCATTTAGATAAAGAGTTATTAATTTGAATTGTATCATTGATATTCTGATATGTAAAATAATGATGGTTTTTCATGTTTTTCATAAAACCTCTATGTTCCTGAATGAGACAAAATATTTGGCAGTTTACATCACATATGTGGGCAAATTTGAAACACAGTTGTGCTGACCTGTATTTATCTGTTTATTGCAGTAAATCAAGAGAGATGCACAAGAACGTGCTGGACGAGAAAGATAAACAACACTTCAGCAATCTTGCCAAAGCCAGATACAATGCAAAGCAAGTGTTTTGTTTTCTGTTTTATCTTAAACTGAAATCCTGTGATTCCTTACAGATGAACTCTTTTTAAAGGCACAGTGCTCCCAGAAAAAAAAAAATTCAGTTAAATCTACAGAGTCAGAGCTTAATCTAGAGCGCGGGATTGGTACAATCCCCCGAAAATCTGTTCCATCCCGCTATTATGGAGTCTTAACGCGGGCAGACTCCCGCACAGTTGCAGGACTGCTCGCCCTGTTCACTGATCGTTGCGGGCGCTCGTTTGTCGTCTGCTTGAAAAACTGAAACTAGGACTGAGCAGGAGCAAACGATTTCTTGATATTTCATTGGCTGTTAGCCTAGTGTAAATCAACCAATCAGCGGCGTTCATCTCCTCCATCTCGATCACTGACGAGAAGTTCCGAGAGTTTAGGGCACCATATTTAGCCTCTCAAAGTCATCAAACAAATTGCAAGTCCTTGTTTGTACAGAATACTGGGGGAAAGAACATTCTTGCCTGTCTTGACAGTTGTCAGAGCTGATTTTTATTGATCTGGAGAACTGTTAAGTCTAACCCCACATCCATATTAATCAATTCAAGCAGATCAAAATTGGTACGGACAGCATAGCTGTTAAGCGATTGATGAGTAGAGTTGCAAAGAATAGTATTTTCATTCTCAAGTTTAGCTGTGAATGAACATGAAAAATCAATTTCATTTCCAAATGAGCTTATTAACTCTTGGAGTCTGTAGCCCAGCTTTACTTCATGTTCACTGCAACCTTAATCTTTACAGTGCTTGTATTCTGTAGCTTTTTGGTGTCTTTTCTTTGTAAACACATCTTGTGAAATCGTTCTAAGAAGAAAAATGTAGGTGTTATGTATCAGTAGAAAGAAGAACCTCTAAACAGTTCATCCCTCGTATAAATGTAAGGTAAAGAATACAGTGTTATACAAGAGTAAAAAAATCACAAACATGACCAGAAAACTCCACAGCTATAGTCACAGATGTGCTGATCGTCCCCTTCTGAATCTTCTTCATTATTGTGAACATCACATTTACACTGTAAACCATCATTGAAAATCATTGTGAACATCACATTTACACTGTAAACCATCATTGAAAACATTTCCAGTGGTTCAGATATGAGACGCCAGTATTTCTTCAGCTGAACCGAATTTGCCACAGCACTGTCAATCATGACAGATAACTCATGTAAAGAACACTCAATTTCTAGGGAAAAAAACAGCAATATTGCAGAAAACCTTTTAGGTGAGAAAGTGGTTTCTGCCCTTTGATCATAACACAGGCTGGGTGGCATTTTTTTTTTTTTTTTTTTACATCACGAGTTGTGATGCAGGCCCAACAGTTGCTTGGAGTGATAGAACTTTATTTGTTATGTGGATTCAACCGTTAACAGCAGCAGTTGTCTGTAGTTGTAAAGTCTAGCTGTCAACCTGTTGTGTGTGTCATGCAGCTGTTTAAAATGTGAGTGAATTCTGTGATTGTTTTGCTATGTCAGCTTGCTCCCATTTATACCTCATTTGTTCCTGCTCATTTCTTGAGGCTTTAACTGAGCACTGTTTTTTTTCAGTCGGAGCGAGTCCGTTTATCTTGTCCTGTGAAATCCATGTGAAACAACTCCACTGTATGTCATACTTTCTCTCGACTTTTGCCCGAGATTTCTTTTTATTATGAAGAATCTTTCCAGTTTTTCACATAACTGTCTGGTCCTCAACAAGTAATGTCATAAAGACTTCACAGTGTCTCTGTCCCTTCTTTGTTGTTAGTCTTCTTGTTACTTTGGTTTGTTTTAATAAAATTTTGTCTTTGTTGAACAGAAAAAATGGGAATGCCCTTCAGCTGCAGATTCTGAAGGCCAAAGTGACTAACACTCCATTGGAAAATGTGCCAGAAGAGACAATCAGAGACACTTTTAGCGCTGTGAAGAAGTGATGGTCGGATGTCCCCCAAATGTTGTATGAGAACAAGTGTTTTGATGAGAAATCATGTTGTATAGGGCAGACACATTGTGATGTGTTTGGCACCAGTTTTGATTGCAGCCGTTCATGCCGAGGAGAAGAACCTGCCACGTCATGTGATAGATGTAAAAAAAAAAAATCCTCAGTGGGAACACTAGGCTGTTGGAATGAAAGAATTACAACTATGTCTGCAAGACAGTACTAGGTACATATGCAGCAAGTGATGCACTAATGTGAAGAAAGAGCGAGTGTGTTTGTGCGTGTGTGCATGCACACATGTAATGTGTGAGGGAGAGAGAGCAAGTGCATAATAAAATTACATTGTTTTTATTTTTTAAAGCTTATTAATGTTGGTTATCAGGTATGTCCTGCAGGAAAGGACGAACATAACATGATTGAAATTTTTAAAGAAAAGACATTGAAAGTATACGACCTGTTTTTCCATATGGTTTAAAACATGTGGAAAAAAAACAACAAAAACAAGATGCTGCAGTAAAGAAAAGAAAAAAATACTGACTGATCTGTGAAGAAGATTTCTTTTCTTTTAGTATGGAAAAGTATTAACATGATATACTGGTGTAAGATCAGGTACCTGAACTAGAGTTGTTGGTGTTAGAGAAAGATTGATATGAGTTTCAGTTTGGGACTTTAAGGAAAATCTACTTAAAACTGAGTAAAATGTCTCTGATGTTCATGATAAACCTACGTGTGCTTACAATGAGGATGAATCTTGAAAATGAAGTCCACCAGAGAGTGTTGACTGTAGCTGTATACAATCTCAACATCTTGTTACAGAGAGGTAAGTCGAGGGAGAAGGGGAGGTTATGGTGACATATTGATTTGAAGATATATTTTACATGGTTATTGTTCTTTCTGCTTGAGCATAACAAGGCCTAGATTCTGCCTTAAAAGTGCTTGCGCCTAAATGAAGATTTTGTTGTGAATGAAAGAGGAATGCAAATGTATTGCAAAGCGAGAAGAGAGAATGCAAATGAAAAGTGCTTTAGGTATGAGTGTGATGTGCTTCTGTCTCGGAGGTATGCAAGTGAATAAGAATAATTTATTGGATTCATGGGCAGTGAACTGGTCATGTACTTTGAACTGTGCTATGGAAACATGTATTTCCTTTACAAGCACTTCAAAGTCTTGAACTTTAATAAACACACCGTTTTACAAAATCCTCTTTAAAGAATGGTCTTTTTCAGGATAACCTGACATAACATTGTTCTATGTCTTTTCGATCTTTGGGCGTAAATCCAAATAGAACATTTAGAACGAATCGGAAATGAACATTTAGTATGAAGTAATGAATGCCTAATTGCATCTTGTGATGGGAAAGATACAAGGAACACGCCAGCCTATCTACAAAATATTTTTACGAAGTAATGAATGCCTGATTGCATCTTGTGATGGGAAAGATGCAAGGAACACGCCAGCCTATCTACAAAATATTTTGATCTGCAGGAGCCCATCTTTTTGCTACTTAAGATACATTGAAATTTTTTTTTAAATTTTTTACATGGATTGGCAGTAACCTTTATTTCACTAGTGTAGTTGCATTTTTTGGATTGCGAGGTTACTTTCCATCCCCCAAAAGTAAGCCAGTTGCATTTTTTTTTAATTGTTCCTTATACAAAAGAGAATGAAAGCCAGCCAGTAGTACATTAATAGTCCAAAGAAAAGAGAAAAAGTGGGAAGAGAATTTTAAAGAGGAACCCAATTCCATGTGCACCAACTTTCAATTTTCCCCCAACCATGCGTTTGGCTTGGACGTGCAAATAGCAGTGCCATGAAAATAAAGTTGATATTAGTATCAACATCATAGTATTAACAAGCCAGATCAGGGATGAAAACACCTCCGCCGTTTCCGCCGTCTCCGCCGTTATTTTTTCGCATCTCCGCCGAAAGAAAAAGTCTCCGCCGAAAAATTATTCGAAGAGTGAAGCTCAGAAACATCTCAACTTGTCTGCACAGCGAATTTCTTCTCTGTCGGTAATGTTCTCAAATGGCGTAGTTCTCATTCTGCTTCCTTCCAGTATCATTTCTCATCATGGCGTCGATTAACAGCGAGAGTTTGCCGCCAGTGAGTGCAAACAAAACGAAAAAGAAAAAAGAAAGTATGTGAACCACTAGAAGACCGAGTGGCTGCAGAAGGACGTGAGTGACCGCAGAGTCACGGATGTAATAAGAAAACATGACAAAGACGGCGAATTTGAAGTGTTTTGCGAGCCTTGCCAACAACGTGTCTATTTTGGTAGTGGTGGCTTTGTTGCAATAAATCACATCGAGCGTCCCAGTCACCAACAGAAAATGTGTTTCCCACACCATTACAGCATGTTTTCAGATCATTGGGCATGCAACAATCTACGTTTAATATCCAAAGATAGTTTGACTCCTACTCTGATTTTTCTACAAGTTACATTTCCATGATAGTTTGATTCTAACTCTTACTTAATAGTACTTTGAAGTCCTTTTTTGCAAAAAACTGATAAACACTCAAGCTTTCGGGTCTTAGAACCTTCATCAGGAAACAGTAAACACAAGGGAAAAAACAGGATAACAAAACAACGGAGGAAAAAAAACAACTTCGAACCCACTGGAGATAAGGAATTGAGTACTTCTACTCGTAGAGTCTTCAAAGCAAGGGAAAAAACGTCAAAGTGACAAAAACAATACAAAAGAACAAATGACATCAAAATAAACTGATGTCACAACAGTGTTGTGCAACACTTTTCCCCTGGCATAATGCAAACATTTGCTACATGTGTTAGGTGTCTGCTAACAGCTCCCATGTGAAATCCTTTTCCACAAGCCCACTCCCCCCACTACCTATATATTTCCTCTACTCCTCCTGCTCCCCCAACCCCCACCCCACAACACACATACCCACACACTTCGCCCCCTCCCCCCACCCCCGTCCCCACCTCACCCCCCCCCCCCCCACACACACACACAAGCAAGCACCCCCCCCCCCCACACACACACAAACTTGTCAAGGGGGCCGGGGGGGATATGATTAGTTTTGTGTGTGTGTGTGTGGGAGGGGGGGGGGGGGGGGGGGTACTGTTGTGACATCAGTTTGTTTTGATATCATTTGTTCTTTTTGTGTTTAGTGTTTCCTGACGAAGGGTCTAAGGCCCAAAAGCTTGAGTTTAAATTTTTTTTTTTTAAGGACTTCAAAGTAATCATTTTTCATATTGTGTTTACTGAAGTCCAGCAGTCGTTTTCATACATCTGATTTACTTGGTTTGATTTCCCACTCTGATTTACTTATCTACAGGCCTTATTCTTTATGTCCTGAAAGCACTGTTTGTCAAATTTTCTTTAGCTACAGTTCTGAGGATTCATCATACTAAATGTTTGCTTTGTCTCAATTGACAGTTTCTTTCCACATCAGTCTGTCTTCATGGTGTTGAAAGCTGTTCTATAGAATGAGTTGTTTAGAAGCAAGAAAGTGATTTCTAAAGATTTTTATGCCTTATTTAATACAAAATATGCTTCAGCTTCAGGGGGCGCTGCCCCTGACCCCCGCCAGGCTGTTGCCCATGGACCCCACTGGGGGCCCTTGGTGAACCCCCAGATCCCTGCCAATCTCTTTTTTTTTAAAAACTGTTTTCATCCCTGCAGATGCTTCAGCCACGGCCAACAAAGATTTTAATACCTATAAGGACACTGTACTTTATCACAACTCAACAGAATTAAGGAAAAAGTTGAATGAAAATGGAAATTTGTACATTTCCTGAAATTTGACAATCACAGATTGCTGGCATCAATGCTAAGCGTTTTTTGAAATGTGAACAGAAAAAAAAAAGTCCGTTTCAAATGTCAATGCAAGCTTTGGTGGCAGAATGTTTCACACAGAATTTTTCATGTTTTATCCACTTTCTGTTTACTGGAACTTTATGAATACACAGATATGTACACATATAGTCCATATGCAGATACTTGTCCCCACACAAACTACACACACACACACACTAACACACACACACCACACGTACTTCTGCACACGCACACATGCAGGCATGCACACATGCAAACGTGCACACACGCATGCACACACACACGTGTGCACACATATGGGCCCATGCCCACACACACTCGAGTATATTCCCAACACACGCATTGAAGAAAAAAACATGGTAGGTAGGCACTCGAGGTCTGACCAGTGCGTTCGGCTAATGCGTAGGTCAGACATCCGCCGAGTCGTAGCCACGAGACCCTCTTCTTCTATTGTCTCATCTTAGTTAATTCATTTATCCATCAGCTTCAAATCATGCATAGTGTGGTCTCAAAACTTAGCGGATATGGTGTAGCGTATATGGGACTAGTCCGCACGCAGCGACGCCTCCTTGATGAAACTGAAACTGTCTGCGAATCAGGACCTACTGCTTGTGAAAACTATTTCCAGTATTAAAGAAAGTTGCAGAAATGTCAACAGATGAAAAATTTGGCCTGTGTGTGATATTTTGACAAATTTGGCTCGAAAGGTCTTCTCCCACCTGTCATCCTGTTCAGTTCAGCAAGTCACAGCCAAGACCACCGACATGGTTTTCACTTGTCAGCTGTCCGTTTTCCTAGACACTGTTCTGTGAGAATGATGGAACTAATTTTGATGCAAATGTAAAAAGAAATGACATATTGATCATCTTGTCCACAACACTCAACTGTTACAAAAATATGCTACAAAGGTGCTGTTCATCCCTCCCTCTATGTGTACACATCCATACCCTTTCGTTCCGAGTAAGCCTCAGCATCAACATTCCACATGGGGCAATCAATGTCCAATCCTTAACCAGTGAAGGCTGGAGGTGAATTATTATTTTTTTCTCGTATTACTCAGTTGGAGGTGAATCTTGATTCCTAATCACTATTGTTTGTACCTGCAGATATCAGAAGGCTTGGTGTGAAAATTCCCTGACATAACCAAATACATGAATTAAAATATTCAAAGTTTGCTGACGGCGCCATTAAAAACAAAATTCTCTTGGAACTTGCACCTAGTTAGGTGTAAGCAGGCACACGCATGTTCCGCAGCATGCTTCAGTTCAAAAGTTTGTCCTACTGTGACAGAAATGTACATATTGTCCCTTGTCTTTCATTGTCTTATATCGTCCAAATATATTCATATGTTCTTGGCGAGGTTTAAAAAATGACCTTAGCAAATTTTGAAGACTGTAGGTCAAGGGGTCAACCATGACTGAAAGCCAGACAATGTCTGGGGCTTCCACGACGGAAGAACGAAAATGTCGGAGATTGGGCGAGCGGGGGGAGGGGGCTCTGAGGGCATGCTTTCCTCCCATATCCCCTATTCCCACCTCACTTATGCACATGCACACACAGACCTTCCCATTCCCCAAAATGACAAACTTGTGTCCAAAATGGTGCCTTCTTCCTCAAACCTGAGCGCCGAGTAGTGTATCATCCACTTTTCAGTCAAACCATGACCAGGATAACTTTTCCATTCAACTTCAGTTGGTCAGTTTGCAGCATTGTGTCTACTCATAAGCTGATGTTTAATTGCTTTCAGACAGACGAGACATACTTGCAACTGTTGGCTCTCATGAAGCACTTTGTACAAACGTGATGTCAAAGTTGTCTGCTAGCACACAGAAAATGCTACTGATGCGCTGTGGGTTCCAGTGCCACTGGAATTGTCCTCTCCACTCTTTTATCTTTATGTGCTTAATTTTATTAGTCATTTTTACAGATTGTCATTTTCAAGAATTTGCAGAAATACACAGAAAGGTGGGAGCCAGTAATTGTGGTAAAACCAGCAGTTATGAAGAACATAACTGTGTGTATGGCCTCAGGTTATTTCAAAGCCACTGACCAGTGAACTGTATGTATGGCCTCAGGTTGTTTAGTCACAGACCAGTGAACTGTGTGCATGGCCTCAGGTTGTTTTGTCACAGACCAGTGAACTGTATGTATGGCCTCGGGTTGTTTGTCACAGACCAGTGAACTGGTGTATGGCCTCGGTTGTTTCAAGTCACAGACCAGTGAACTGTGTGTATGGCCTCAGGTTGTTTCAGTCACAGACCAGTGAACTGTGGGTATGGCCTCGGTTGTTTCAAGTCACAGACCAGTGAACTGTGTATGGCCTCGGGTTGTTTAAGTCACAGACCAGTGAACTGCGTGTATGGCCTCAGGTTGTTTCAGTCACAGACCAGTGAACTGCGTGTATGGCCTCGGTGTTTAGTCACAGACCAGTGAACTTGTGTATGGCCTCAGGTTGTTTCAGTCACAGACCAGTGAACTGGTGTATGGTCAGTTTAGTCACAGACAGTGAACTGTGGTATGCTCGGTTGTTTCAGTCACAGACCAGTGAACTGTGTGTATGGCCTCAGGTTGTTTCAAAGTACAGACCAGTGAACTGTGTGTATGGCCTCAGGTTGTTTCAAAGTAACGGACCCAGTGAACCTGTGTGTATGGCCTCAGGTTGTTTCAAAGTCACAGACCAGTGAACTGTGTGTATGGCCTCAGGTTGTTTCAAAGTCACAGACCAGTGAACTGTGTGTATGGCCTCGGGTTGTTTCAAAGTCACAGACCAGTGACTGTGTGTATGGCCTCAGGTTGTTTCAAAGTCACAGACCAGTGAACTGTGTGTATGACGTCAGGTTGTTTCAAAGTCACAGACCAGTGAACTGTGGGTATGGCCTCAGGTTGTTTCAATGTCACAGACCAGTGAACTGTGTGTATGGCCTCAGGTTGTTTCAAAGTCACAGACCAGTGAACTGTGGGTATGGCCTCTGTTTCAATGTCACAGACCAGTGAACTGTGGGTAGAAGCTGGTCTGAACTGAACAGTTCCTCAGTGGTGTAAAGGTCAAACCTAAATTTAAATCCCCGATAAACTCTTGCTCATCATCTGACCAGCATGCACTGCTACATGAATGGCTGGTTGTTCTGGTAGGTTTGCCTGGTAATTTTGATTCTACTTACTAGACTACCGTGTAAACACAAAGTCATTCGAGGAAAAATCAGTTTGGCGACATTCTATCGCTTGGCGAAACTGGCGACAGGCAGTGTGGTCACTTTGCTACAGTCCATCATCGCAGGCACGTCCTGGCTGACATACGGGGGGTGGGGGTATTCGCCGTGACACATGTCGATCAGTGAAGATCATATGCAACAATATCAGAATGAAAACATATTGTCATGTTCAGCCACTTGCAAATTTTATTGAAACTAAACATAAATGGTAAGTACCAATCAATAGGAAATGCATGTCAAATAAAACTACATATGTCTAGCACTGTTCTACCCGCCATGAACTGCTGCTCGCCTATCATTCCATGATCTCTGTATTAATTTTTTTTGGTCTCTGCTGATGCCAACAGTCGAAGTGGATGTCTCCGTCATTTTAACTCGGTTAACCCCACACAAAACATATTTGCATACAAGTAACAACTATCGACATATTGCATGCGCCGAATCCATCTCTTCTCATGTCAGCAGTAGAAGGAAGAAAAGTAAAAGCTTGCATCAAGATAAAAACCATCGGAAGCACACAGAGCACGATATTAGAACAGGTGGGTTTGAAGTAAGACAAAGTGTATTCTGCAAGGTATTGTTTACTCAAAACATCGAAGAAACTAAAAATACACCCGAAATATTTGCTTCAAGTCAGCATCAAAGAACTGAGCATTTTAAACATTCATACGGTAAACTGTAAAACGGAAATCAAGTGGGGAGAGGGAAAGATAAAAACCCACAATTACTAATTCTTCACTCGCCAAATATTCTACTCATTTGACAAAACAGAGCAGGCAGATTTAGCGAGATTTAAATCAAATGTTCTGGAAAAAGTACTAGCCACTTTCATATATAGAGTTGCACACACCTATCATTTTTAAAGATCTGGATGTTTGTCAATGAGGCCATTCATGGAATTTTCAGATCGATCTTTTTTATTCTTCAATGAACAGTGACTTTAAATTCATGGTTCCAAGTTTTCCATGCATTTTGTAACTGTAGATTATACCTTTACGTAACCGTTTGTTCTGTCATGGCAGTCTTCGATGCTCGAACAAATGTAAAAGAATAAAAGCGAAAAACACCCGTTTAAAATCGTCTGCAAAAGGAGCATTTCAAAATGTTTTACAATACTGTTCGCTTAAAATCATGGATTAAAACTCTGTTGACGTCAGTTATGGGAGGCGATGTCAGACGATTTCCTAGAAGACGCAACGTCACGCTGCTTACTGGCATACGAAAAAAGAAAAAAGGCCGAAACATGTCGGTAAGCCCACTGGAACCACTCCCTTTGCCCCGACCCCCCTCCGTCTCCTCCCGGATTTGGCATGGGGTTGCACTCCCATTGAGCGAGCGCACGTTTGAAGACGCACACAAGGCACTCATGACACATACAAGACACACATGACACACACACACAAGGCACGCACGTGATCACACACTAGACACACGAGGCACACGTGGGCCAGCACGCCGGCAGTGGTGGGGGCGCCGTGTTGCCGGGGCTGTGCTGGCCTCGACAGCTTCAGTGGAGACTGCTCCCTCAGCTCATCTGGGACAGCTTCAGTGGAGACTGCTCCCTCAGCTCATCTGGCTCCGCTGGGACCGGCGAGGAAGGTAGGAGGGCCTCTGCGACCTGTCCCGGTGCAACCACTGCTCCACCATTTTCCACGGCAGCGTCCTCTGAAACACAAGAGCGGGTGTCTATGGCCGTACTTTTGTCTCGGAAGACGACGTGCAGCTGCCTATGAAGCCAAACAACCGGCATTAAAGTCTACCGACGTCCATTTCTTTTCTCCCAGCCTATGTACACGCCTGTATGTATAACAGTTAAGTATTTGTGTCAAACACAGGTTTTGTTCCCTGAACACTGTGGGAATCCAGTACGTATAAAGAGAAAAGAATTGACCCGGAAACCCAGTCTCGGAAGACGAAGTGCGGCTGCCTATGTAGCGAAACACAAGCAACCGACATCACCAGTACTTACAGCGGAAAAAATGATCCCGAAAGCCATGAGGGGCAAGGACTCTTCAATGGGAAGGTTTGTTCGGCAAGTTCCATTGTAGGCTGAATTCACTGTCCACACTCGGATAACAAAAACACTTTCACTGCCAATCTTTTGTTTTTGTCACAAATAAGAACCTCCTTTGAGGATGCATGCCTACTGAAGATTTTACGTAGAAATGGAAAAAGAAAAAGAAAAAGAAAAAAAAAATGTCGACCGAAACGTCGACATCGTTTGTATTTCTTTCTTTGTAAAATCTTCAGTGTATCCAAGTTTTTATCTGTGCACAGCTTTTTTTGTTTTGTTTTTGTCGTGTGCACAGTTGGCTTTGTCTCGATTCCATTGCAACATGGCTTGTGTGATTTATACAGCAATACGCGGCAAACACACCTTTTTTTCAAATTCAGAGTTCAGCTAATGAAGTACCTGTACATTATATTATGCTCTCGATTTCTAAACCAACCAAACATCCAACCACATACACACACGCACCGCAGGTCGGTGAATAGGCATTCGATCTTCAAAGACATATTCTTAGTAAGTCATCGTATACCATCTACTGTGCTTCCTTCGCTGGATTAGGGGTTCAAGTTCAACATACTGACCGACCACTGGCACAGTGAATTTTATATGGCTTTGGCGAATATGTCTAAGTGCTGGGCAGCAAAGAACAAAATGTACCTCGTTTTCCTCTGCTTCTTTACACATTGGACAAATTAAAACACTTCTGTCGACAGTTCTGTATCTAAAGCTATGTACCATTACCTCAGATTCCAAGCCTGAATCTTCTTGTTATATATTTCAAATGTGGATTTAAATCCAGTAATAGGTAGGGCTTCAAAGAAGGCGTATCACAAAAATTTCTATACATGTCATATCTGCTGCTGGTCTGAATATGTTCATTCCATTTTTGCCAACTACGTCTAGTAACCGTTGGCGAAATGTACGAATAAAATCGTTAACGTGTCCAAACCCCCGATTGTACCAGACGAACCCAAAACCATATTCAAGCAAACAGGTACGCACTTGAGTCACCCAGTTTACTTTACCTTTCAGATCTAAATCATATAACATATTATATGCTTTACGTGGAATTCTTTGCTGTTCCATTTGTAATATTTTAAACCATTAGCGTATGCATTTCACAGCTGAGTTTATATGTATAGAATACCTGTTAGTTTCGCCATAGACAAGGTCATTTGGTGTCCTCATCTCTACTCTGAGGAATTTCTTTAAAGCGTAACAATGCACAGTTTCACAATGAACAGCTGCCTTGTTTAATCCCCATAATTCTGCCCCATACTGAACCATAAGCTGAACTTGCGAGTCAAACAATTTCATAAACAAAACGAAAGAGTTATTATAAAGTGCATGCAATTTTTTCATAATACAAATCAGCACATTTTTTGCCCGACTCGCGAGATCTTTACAAGCAAGAACAAAACTAAGACGGGTGGAAAAAAGTATTCCCAAATACTTATACACATTAACAACAGGTATTATACTACCATCATAAAACCATCTTTCCCTCACACTCAAATAACCACCCTTTCGAAATACTATATTACTTTTATTCATGTTAAGTTTTAACTGAAGAGAAGCAGATGCTCTTTGTAAATTGTTTAACTGTGTTTGTAGTCCTGTTACAGTCCAAGTAAGATTACATCAGCTAATAACAGAATAATAATTCAAATGCCTCCAAAGACAGCATAGCGCCATGTCTTCCATTCCTAATCACCTCAGCTGCTAGCTCAATAATGAATAAAGAAAATAATATTGGACTGCATGCGTCGCCGTCTTAGTCCAGCTGTACATTCAATGCAATCTGTCAATTTCGCACCACACCGAACTCTCGCTTTTACTACATTATAAATACTTCTAATACATTTGTACAATTTTCCTTTAATACCATTTTTAAACAAAATTGGCCAAAGCAAGTGTCTGTTAATAGAATCGAATGCTTTTTCAAAATCTATAAGAGAGAGAGAGGAGAGAGAGAGAGAGAGAGAGAGAGAGAGAGTACGGTCAAGATGTGTACGATCACATGTGCGTGATAGTGCTGTGTGTACAACGTTGCAATGTTGAGTGAGTGAGTGAGTGAGTGAGTGAGCGAGTGTGTGTGTGTGTGTGTGTGTGTGTGTGTGTGTGTGTGACGTTCGGAGTGTTGTGTGTGTGTGGTACGTTCGAGAGTAGATTTTGTGATGTGTACGGTGTTGCAGGAGTGTAGTGTTGCTATGTGAACAGTGTCGCAATGTTGGATAGAGAGATTAACGTCCTATCAGCCATAGACTCTTAAATACACAAGAGCAGGGATGTCACATGTTGTCGACAGTAATGTACAGTTATGTACAGTGCACGTGCACTCAGACGTACCACTGATGGCTTCTCCTCCCCATTGAACAGTACGTGATGTCACGTGCTGTCTACAGTAAAGTATACAATGATGTCACATGTTGTCTACAGTAAAGTATACAGTGATGTCACGTGTTGTCTACAGCACAGTATACAGTGATGTCACGTGTTGTCTACAGCACAGTATGCAGTGATGTCACGTGTTGTCTACAGCACATTATACAGTGATGTCACGTGTTGTCTACAGTAAAGTATACAGTGATGTCACATGTTGTCTACAGCACAGTATACAGTGATGTCACGTGTTGTCTACAGCACAGTATACAGTGATGTCACGTGTTGTCTACAGTAAAGTATACAGTGATGTCACATGTTGTCTACAGCACAGTATACAGTGATGTCACGTGTTGTATACAGTGATGTCACGTGCTGTCTGCAGTCAAGTACACAGCCATGTACGGTGCACGTGCAGTCAGAACGTACCACTGACGGCCTCTCCTCCCCACTGTTGGGTCCTGGCAGAGGTCTGCGAGGCGTCTTCTTCCCTGGATGGATCACAAAGGTATGGACCAGATTTGCATGGACCGCACCTGCACCTGCTTGGTCCGCACCTGCACGATCTGCACCTGCTTGGGCCACACCTGCACGCTCCGCTTCTGCACGGTCCACATCTCCACGGTCCGCACCTGCACGATCTGCACCTGCCTGGTCCGCTCCTACACGATCTGCACCTGCTTGGGCCACACCTGCCTGGTCCGCTCCTGCACGATTTGCACCTGCTTGGGCCACACCTGCCTGGTCCGCTCCTGCACGATTTGCACCTGCTTGGGCCACACCTGCCTGGTCTGCTCCTGCACGATTTGCACCTGCTTGGGCCACACCTGCACGCTCCGCTCCTGCACGATCCACATCTCCACGGTCCGCAGCTGCCTGGTAAGCACGTGCACGTTCAACGCCTGTTTGGTTCACACCTGCACGGTCAGCACCTGCCTGGACCGCACCTGCATGGCCAACAGAGACGAAGCATAGCACGTTACACGTACCTATCAAACGAACAAACCTCTCTCGTGCTGAACACGGGGAAGGGCAGCACGAAAATGGACACACCTCTCCTGTCTTTTGCTCTCTGTGGTGACAACGTGGAAACACAGGCAGAAAGATTGTACAGAGAGGCAGACAACTCGAACATTACAAAAGTAGCAGTACTTGGTCGTCTGTCGAGTCGACGAGGACATATTCAGTCACTCAGGGGTTGAGGGTGTGTGCGAGATGATTTGTGGTTACGCAAATGGCCGATCAAGCCGATGCGTGCACGGAATGTGCGGTGACAGCTTGGAAGGCAATGTGGGAGACGACCTCTTTGATTGCTGGCGCGGGCTTTCCTTTCCCGTCTCCTTTTGCTGTGCTGCAGCTGTCCTTTCTTCCTATAAACTGGCGCCTTTGTGGATAGAGTAGCGCCATCTAGCTCAATCCCTAACGGTTTATTCCCACGTGCCAGGACTGAAGTTAAACGCTTTTATGAATGCTTTGGGAGTGTCTTTCAATGAAACGTTTCTTCTGACGTCCATGGGAACGCACTCATTACCAAAGGGGATCTGAGCCTTAGAAATGCGTCTTTGTTGGATATATGGTCACCAACACTCTCAATACATAATATCTCATGTAATATTCAGGTAATACGTCAGCTTAGACATGCATCACAAACGTACGTCATTTACTGTGCTGCTGCAACTTGCTCGTATCCTGTCAATATAGGATACACAAAATATGTAGCATATTGAAACGTTTTTAAACTTTAGGTAATGAGTAAAAGAATGGATGCATTATGGAGGACGGATGTATAAATGGAAATTTTGGGGAGCACCGACACCTATGAAAGGTAACTCTTCCACACGGTCCTCACGCCAAGGCCAAGAGTCGCTCAATTTCTGTGTACAAGATCATGTAGTACATCTATATGAACACAGACCTTTATCTGTCGCCTGCAATGATGTCTGAAAAGTACAATCAACTGTGAACAGACATGTGCTGTCTGTAGTCTGCAGTGAACACAGAGGACAACTAATAATCATTGTGAACTAACCCGTGTTGTCTTTAGTGAACACTTTAAAGTACGACTAATTGTGAACAGGCCTGTATCGTCTGTTGTCTGCAGTGAACACATGGAAGTGCAACTAATTGTGAACAGACCTATGTCGTCTGTACTAAACACATAAAAACTACTAATTGAGGACAGACCTATGTCGTCTACTGAACACGGAGAAGAACTACTAATTGTGTACAGACCTATGTTGTCTGTGCTGAACACAGTGAAGTACAAGTAATTGTTAAGACTCGCGTTGCTATTGTCTGTAGTGAACACAGGGAAGCACAACTAATTGTAAACAAATCCGTGTTGTTTGTTGCTTGGAGTGAACAGAGGAAAGTACAACAAATTATGAACCACCTTTATCGTCTGTTGTCCTGGATGAACACAGAAAAGTACAACTAATTGTGAGCAGACCTTTATTATCCGTTGTCTTCAGTGAACACAGGGAAGGACTACTCATTGTGAACGGACTGTTGTCTGTAGTGAATACA
This sequence comes from Conus ventricosus, assembly GCA_018398815.1. Taxonomy (NCBI): domain Eukaryota; kingdom Metazoa; phylum Mollusca; class Gastropoda; order Neogastropoda; family Conidae; genus Conus; species Conus ventricosus. Next base: position 7,511,029 of record CM031598.1, read on the forward strand.
GGGATGTGCAACTCACTGGAGCAGACCTGCGTTGTCTGTTGTCTGTAGTGATCACAGGAAGGACAACTCACTGGGAACAGACCCGTGTTGTCTGTAGTGAACACAGGGATGTACAACTCACTGGGAACAGATCTGTGTTGTCTGTTGTTTGTAGTGAACACAGGGAAGTACAACTCACTGGGAACAGATCTGTGTTGTCCGTTGTCTGTAGTAAACACAGGGAAGTACAATTCACTGGGAACAGACCTTTGCTGTTTGTTGTCTGTAGTAAACACAGGGAATGACAATTGGAAACAGATCTGTGTTGTCTGTTGTCTGTAGTGAACACAGGGAAGGACAACTCATTGGGAACATATCTGTGATGTCTGTAGCAAACACAGGGAACGATGACTCTTTGGGAATAGACCTGTGTTGCCTGTAATGAACACAGGGATGGACAACACACTGGGAACAGACCCGTGTAATCTGTGGTGATCACAGAGGACAACCCATTGGGAACAGACCCGTGTTGTCTGTGGTGAACACAGAAAAGGACAACTCATTGGGAACAGACCTGTGGTTTGTAATGAACACAGGGAAGGACAACTCACTGGGAACAGACCTGTGTTGTTTGTAATGAACACAGGGAAGGACAACTCATTGGGAACAGACCTGTGTTGTTTGTAATAAACACAGGAAGGACAACTCACTGGGAACATACCTGTGTAATGAACACAGGGACAACTCATTGGGAACAGACCTGTGTTGTTTGTAATGAACACAGGGAAGGACAACTCATTGGGAACAGACCTGTGTTGTCTTGGTTGGCCATGTCTGGGTACAGCACTGGAAAGTACACCCCGAGCAGTCGCTTGTACACCATCAAGGCTTCCTCGTCGTACACACAGAAAATGATGCGATCCATCTGCACACACACACACGCAGGCGCACGCACACATGCACGCCCACGTACACACAGACGCGCGCGCGAGCACCACACACACACACACACACACACACACACACACACACACACACACACCACACACACACTGAAATAAACTGAACCGAAATGAACTGGATACTTTAAAGTAAGGCAGAGATATTATTTATGCTAGTCTAATCCTTTGTCGCCGAGATCTCGCACACTTACTGAGAGCCTGAGGCCTAAGTGGGAGGACTCGCCAAGCCGGACTCTCGGCTCCTTCACTACAACCACTGCTGTCCTGTGAACAGTCCCTGGGTCCCTGTTCGTGTTCATGCTCCTGTCCCTGGTCGGGCAGCACGGGATCAAGATTCCGCACCAACCAGCGCCCAGCTGACCCAACAGATCAGCCCGCTTAAAGAGAAGGGGACCCGTCACCAGCAGATGGAGAGAGATCCACCCTCCTCTCCAACACCAGCAGCTGGAGAGATATCCTTCCTCTCCAACACCAGCAGCGGAGAGAGACCCACCCTCCCTCCATCCCAGCAGCTGAAGAGAGACCCACCCTCCTCTCCAACACCAGCAGCTGGAGAGAGAGATCCACCCTCCCTCCTCTCCAACACCAGCATTTGGAGAGAGACCCACCCACCTCTCCAACACCAGCAGCTGGAGAGACCCACCCTCCTCTCGATCACCAGCAGCTGGAGAGAGATCCATCCTCCTCTCCAACACCAGCAGCTGGAGAGAGAGACCCACCCTCCTCTCCAACACCAGCAGTTGGAGAGAGACCCACCCTCCTCTCCAACACCAGCAGCTGGAGAGAGATCCACCCTCCTCTCCATCACCACAGCTGGAGAGAGATCCACCCTCTCCAACACCAGCAGTTGGAGAGAGACCCATCCTCCTCTCCAACACCAGCAGCTGGAGAGAGATCCACCCTCCTCTCAATCACCAGCAGCTGGAGAGAGATCCACCCTCCTCTCCAGCACCAGCAGCTGGAGAGAGAGACCCACCCTCTTCTCCAGCACCAGCAGCTGGAGAGAGACCCACCCTCCTCTCCAACACCAGGAGCTGGAGAGAGACCCACCCTCCTCTCCAACACCAGCAGCTAGAGAGAGACCCACCCTCCTCTCCAACACCAGCAGCTGGAGAGAGATCCACCCTCCTCTCCATCACAGCAGCTGGAGAGAGATCCACCCTTCTCTCCATCACCAGCAGCTGGAGAGAGATCCACCCTCCTCTCCATCACCAGCAGCTGGAGAGACCCACCCTCCTCTCCATCACCAGCAGCTGGAGAGAGATCCACCCTCCTCTCCAACACCAGTCAAGTTTTGATGTTCCAGGTGGACTAAAACTCAACTAATCCAGAACTTCCTCTTTTAATGACAAAACGTAGGGGAGAAAGTCAGCCCAAAGAAAGACTGGTTTGAGTGAAATTGGTTTGTACTTTGTACCCTTGTGTACATTAGTAAAGCTGATGTGTGGATGTACACTTCGATTGTGTCAGTTCTTTGTTGTTCATACATTATTTCACGTTTGAACGCATCTCCGATTTCTGTCACTCGGAGCTACGTGTACCTTTTAAGTACACAAGTCTATATGGAGAATTATTTCCGAGCCACTCCCTAGTATTTCTGTCCAGAAAAAATAAAAATTGCTTGGGAGAGTTGCTCCGTCGTTCTTTAGTAAGAGAGGGTGGAGGTGAAATGTTGATACACAACTTACCCTATAACTCGAATAGAGAAAACGTTCCGAGTCTTTCCCCTTGTGGACCGCACCCACATGCCTCCACCCCTCCTCGTAGAATAATCGTCTGCTATAAGCCAAAGTATCAGATTCGGGTGCATCAACGTGTACTTATGGAACCAATGTAAATTCGCAACATGTTCAGGGGGGGGTGCCTGAAGATAATCAAAACAGCCTTGCATGGGGCCTGGTCAGGCCTAACAGTTACCAACAAATACTTTGAAATCACAAGCTGGTCGTAAATAGTCTGGAATCACGAACAATGAGAGAATAGTGTAACGGGAAAGGATACTGAAGACATAGAAACGTGGAAAGAATGTACATATTGAAGGCAGAAAGCTTAAGAAAAGGTGGCACATGGCGGCAGAGATCATTGGAAAGGTAATGTCATGGAACAAACATGAAAAGTATTACAGTGAAATCAAATAAGTGGGATTGGGTAAAGTGGAAGTGGCAGAGAAGCACTGAGAAGAGAAAGGTAGTGTACCGTGGAAAGGGAGAGACAGCATAAGAAAAGGAGTGTACATATGGAAAGGAGCTAGGAGGTACATGTGGAAACGGCAGAGAACATTGAGAAGAAAGGTAATGTACATGTGGAAAGGCCAGAGAAGCATATGAGGAGAGAAAGTAGTGTACATGTGGAAAGGCTAGATGTACATGAGGAAAGGCAGAGAAGCATGAGAAGAGAAAGGTAGTGTACATGTGGAAAGGGCAGAGAAGCAATGAAAGAGAAAGGTGTGTACATGTGGAAAGCAGAGAAGCATGAGAAGAAAAGGGTAGTGACATGTGGAAAGGTATGTACATTGGAAAGGACAGAGAAGCAATGAGAAGAGAAAGTAGTGTACATGTGGAAAGGTAGTGTACATGTGGAAAGGACAGAGAAGCAATGAGAAGAGAAAGGTGGTGTACATGTGAAAGGGAGAGAAGCATGAGAAGAGAAAGGTAGTGTACATGTGGAAAGGGCAGAGAAGCAATGAAAGAGAAGGTAGTGTACATGTGGAAAGGTAGTGTACATGTGGAAAGGCAGAGAAGCATGAGAAAAAGGTAGTGTACATGTGGAAAGGTAGTGTACATGTGAAAGGACAGAGAAGCAATGAGAAGAGAAAGATAGTGTACATGTGAAAGGTAGTGTACATGTGGAAAGGTAGTGAACAATGTGGAAAGGAAAGGATAGTGTACATGTGGAAAGGTAGTGTACATGTGGAAAGGTAGTGTACATGTGGAAAGGTAGTGTACATGTGGAAAGGACAGAGAAGCAATGAGAAGAGAAAGGTAGTGTACATGTGGAAAGGCAGAGAAGCATGTGGAAAGGTAGTGTACATGTGGAAAGGCAGAGAAGCAATAAGAGAAAGGTAGTGTACATGTGAAAGGTAGTGTACATGTGGAAGGTAGTGTACATGTGGAAAGGACAGAGAAGCATGAAGAGAAAGGTAGTGTACATGTGGAAAGGGCAGAGAAGCATGTGAAGAGAAAGGTAGTGTACATGTGGAAAGGACAGAACAATTGGAAAGGTAGTGTACATGTGGAAAGGTAGTGTACATGAGGAAGCAGAAGCATAAGAGAAAGGTAGTGTACATGTGGAAAGGACAGAGAAGCAATGTGAAGAGAAAGGTAGTGTACATGTGGAAAGGACTAGCACAATGGGAAGAAAAGGTAGTGTACATGTGGAAAGGACAGAGAAGCAATGAAATAGAAAGGTAGTGTACATGTGGAAAGGACAGAGAAGCAATGAGAAGAGAAAGGTAGTGTACATGTGGAAAGGACAGAGCAATAAGCGAAGAGAAAGGTGTACATGTGAAAGGACAGAGAAGCAATGAGAAGAGAAAGGTAGTGTACATGTGGAAAGGACAGAGAAGCAATGAGAAGAGAAAGGTAGTGTACATGGAGGAAAGGAAGAGAAGTACAATGAGAAAGGGAATGGAAAGGTAGTGTACATGTGGAAAGGGAACATGAGAAGAAGTCAAATGGAGAAGAAGAAAGGTAGTGTACATGTGGAAAGGACAGAGAAGCAATGAGAAGAGAAAGGTAGTGTACATGTGGAAAGGACAGAGAAGCAATGAGAAGAGAAAGGTAGTGTACATGTGGAAAGGACAGAGAAGCAATGAGAAGAGAAAGAGTGTGTACATGTGGAAAGGACAGAGAAGCAATGAGAAGAGAAAGGTAGTGTACATGTGGAAAGGACAGAGAAGCAATGAGAAGAGAAAGGTGTACATGTGGAAAGGAAGGGCAGGAAGCAATGAGAAATGAAGAAAGGTAGTGTACATGTGGAAAGGACAGAGAAGCAATGAGAAGAGAAAGGTGGTGTACATGTGGAAAGGGCAGAGAAGCAATGAGAAGAGAAAGGTAGTGTACATGTGGAAAGGACAGAGAAGCAATGAGAAGAGAAAGGTAGTGTACATGTGGAAAGGCAGTGAAGCAATGAGAAGAGAAAGGTAGTGTACATGTGGAAAGGGCAGAGGAGCATTGAGAAGAGAGTGGAGCGGGCGAAAGGAGAGGACAGAGGTGAGAACAAAGTGGGATAGCACAAGGCAGAGAGGTGGCGATGCGGAATAGGGGGATGGGGGAGGGGGGAGGACAGAGGTGAGAACAAAGTGGGATAGCACAAGGCGAGAGGTGGCGATGCGGAATAGGGGGATGGGGAGGGGGGGAGGACAGAGGTGAGAACAAAGTGGGATAGCACAAGGCGGAGAGGTGGCGATGCGGAATAGGGGGATGGGAGGGGAACAGAGGTGAGGGACGGCAAATGCAGAGGAACAGTGCTCTACCTTCATCAGGTAATCGTTTTCCTCCATCCACGTTCTCACAACCTGCAGAGCCACGTGGGTGGCGTCCTCCAGCGGGTAGCCTGCAGGGGCACACACACACGCACGCACACACGCACACGCACACACACACGCACACACACACGCACACACACACGCACACACACACGCACACGCGCGCACACACACACACACACACACACACACACGCACACGCACACGCACACACACACGCACACGCACGCACACGCACGCACACACACACACGCACACACACACACACACGCACGCGCACACGCACACACACTATTGTGGTGAAGCAGATCATAAAAGTAAGGCGCCGCATGTCAGGTCTTACTAACGCATCGTAGATCAGGCTTCAAACTCAGTAATGGGGGCCAGAATAGCTCAGTGGTAGAGCGCCGGACTTGTAATCTTGGGGTTGCAGGTTCGAATCTCCGCCGGGCCGTTTCGGTACAGGGTTTTTTTTTCTCTCAGAGTTAACATTGGTTCCGACTCCATTTCCCATACAGTCCTTCGAATGAAACTATAAACCGAGGTTCTGTGTGTGAACCCACGCATAATATTTTGCACACACGTAAAATCCCATCACCAACTTTCGGAAGAGGAGGCCATGCAGTTTGGCCGTTGGTATGGATGACACGCTACACAGTGCATGCACCTTCCCCGAAGATGGAGTATGGCTGCCTTAATGGCGGGATAAAAAAAACGGTCATACACACAAAACTCCACTTCCTTTGTTGGGCAGATGGGATTAATCCTTGCCTGCCTATACAGGGAGTGTCCGCGCGAGTATCAGCCTGGGTACGCAAAAACCAAACAAACAAAAAAAGAAAAGAAAAAAACTCAGTCTGCCCATCAGCCTCGCTTTTCGACCCATTTCTTCCTCCGTTTGGCTGTCGACCTTGTGCACGAAGGCTCTATAGCGCTGCACATGTGGTGTAACGTTTATAGACCAGTTCATCTTGGTCATTGATGCAGTCGTCCATCAGCTTTGAATCATGCTCAGTGTGGTCTCAAAACTTAGCGGACGTGGTGTAGCGTATAATCCCCCACACAGTCACACCTCGATGACAAACTGACACTGAATCTCACAAAAGGTGATAACTCTGGAAGGTCTTCTATGGAGGGCTACGTTCTGACGACCAAAGCGACTGCTTTTAGAGGAATGCTGTTACCGAGGCCACGACAGACGAAGGCGGGGTGTGGTTATACAGGGTAGGGGAGAGACGAGCAGCAACAGACGTGCTTTCACTCCACCAGAACAGCAGAATGAAACAAAAATTATTTGTCTGTGGAAAATAGCACTGTCACGTGACACTGTCTGCAGGGCCGATTATGCCGCCTCCGGCAAAACATGAACAGAAGACACGATTGACACTGGTGGGGAAATAATTCCTGTTATTACTCCCAACATACCCTCTCTGTCAACACTTTGTATCAACACTAAAGACACCGAAGTGTACCTACCGAATATTCCCGTAGAAATGCATGGAAAGGCCTGAAACAGACAAGGATTAAAAGTTACCCGACAGTTTAGTGGCTAAAAAAAAAAATGTCATCGTTATGATGATAGATATTCTGCCCATTTCATCATCAATATCATCATTGTCATCATCATCATCGTCGTCGTCATCATCATCACCACCGTCATCACCATCATCATCTCCATAATCACCGTCATCACCGTCATCATCGTCATCGTCATCATCGTCGTCGTCATTATAGTCATAATCATCGCTGTGGTAATCAGACAAGACATTGTATGTACTCGTGTTCTCATGTGCCTCCTCGACTGGCTAATAAAGTCCCGCACAGATATATTTCAGCATTTGCATGTCCTTCCGTACTTATGCGCTCACAGACAAAGACAGTGCGACAATGACGCCGAAAGACAGGTGCGACAATGACGCCGAAAGACAGGTGCGACAATGACGCCGAAAGACAGACCCGACAATGACGCCGAAAGACAGGCCCGACAATGACGCCGAAAGACAGGTGCGACAATGACGCCGAAAGACAGGCCGAAAGACAGGTGCGACAATGACGCCGAAAGACAGGTGCGACAATGACGCCGAAAGACAGGCCGAAAGACAGGTGCGACAATGACGCCGAAAGACAGGTGCGACAATGACGCCGAAAGACAGGTGCGACAATGACGCCGAAAGACAGGTGCGACAATGACGCCGAAAGACAGGCCGAAAGACAGTGCGACAATGACGCCGAAAGACAGGTGCGACAATGACGCCGAAAGACAGTGCGACAATGACGCCGAAAGACAGACCCGACAATGACGCCGAAAGACAGCCCGACAATGACGCCGAAAGACAGGTGCGACAATGACGCCGAAAGACAGGCCGAAAGACAGGTGCGACAATGACGCGAAAGACAGGTGCGACAATGACGCCGAAAGACAGGCCGAAAGACAGGTGCGACAATGACGCCGAAAGACAGGTGCGACAATGACGCCGAAAGACAGGTGCGACAATGACGCCGAAGACAGGCCGAAAGACAGGTGCGACAATGACGCCGTGTGCTAACCATGTGTCTCGGAGTCTGTGCGGTCCCATTTCAGACAGACATTCAGTCTGATCATCTTTCTTTCCAAACAAATCGCCTCCGTTAACGTTGATGAACATTGCAGTTCTAGAGTACGATATGTTTTCTACGATACCACTCTTTAGGTACCAACTGCAAAACCTTCAACTGAAAATAAATAGGGGCACAGTGGGAAGGAGGGTGGGAGGACGGGGGGGGGGGGGGGGGTAAGGGTGAAGGAGGGGAGGAGGTGGGAAACGGGCGTTCCTAACAGGAACACAGACACTGAAACATAGACAAGTGGAAAGATAGAAACGGGATACAAAGACACTCTACAGGTTCTCCTTGCAGACATCCTTCAACTCAAATCACACCAATACACACTTTTTCTTGTAAACGTTTTCTTCTCATTGGTATACTCTATACTGGACCCAAAACGCTTTGCCGAGAAACGCCTATCTTTTTGTTTCTTTACCCACCGATTTCTGAACTTAGTGATTAATTGTACGTGTGTGTATGGTGGCGGAACCTCTCTGGAGAGAGCGCGCCGTCCAACTGACCACTGTCCTGATTCTGTAGAGTGTGACCGCCTCCAGACACTTCAGGTAACAGATGGACAGCACGTCTGGCTTGAGGCCTTGGGGACCGACGGCGTGGATCACATCTGGAGAAGGAGCAACAACGACATCAGTAAACAGAAAGAGAGAGAGAGAGAGAGAGAGAGAGAGAGAGAGAGAGAGAGAGAGAGAGAGAAGATGAAGAGGAGGAGGAAGAAGAAAGGAGAGAGAGAGAGAGACAAAGAGAGAGAGAGAGAGAGAGAGAGAGAGAAGAGAGAAGAGAGAGAGACGACAGGCAGGCAGGCAGGCAGGCAGACAGACAGACAGACACGGAGAGATATAAGGGGGTAGCGTTGGAAGTGGGATGGGCGTTTTGTAAAGTAAAGATGACTTCAGCACAGACAGTTGAAAAAAAAGAAGACGCTATAACTACATAAGGAATAAAGAGGCAAACCGACTAAGGATTTGCTGCTATTCCAGGATTCAACATGAAGATCTGTCGTCTTAAAAACAATGTTCCTGCATTTAGGGCAGAACTGTATCCTGCGTTTGCGGCACCCTACACTCAAATCTGGTTGGCAAGAAGAAAGAGATTTTGTGTGTGCGTTTGTTTTGTTGGGTTTTTTTTGTTTGTTTGTTGGCTGGGCCTCGCCACATGGACAATTGTGGACCGATATGCATAACGTATCAAAAGATGGGGAAATTCCGACAATGTAACGACTGAAAAGAGGATGGGGGAGAGGAGGGTAAACGCGGATGAAGATGGGTTGAGGGTTGGTGATTGGGGTGGGGAGGGCAGCTGGTCAGTGTTTGACTTACAATGATGCTGTTCATTTTACTGTATTACGTCAAGTATGTCAGGCCTGTCCAAAACGCTAAACGGTGGTCATTTACTATTGTTGCCATCATCATCATCATTAGTGTTTTCAGTTATTAAAGTAATGATTCCATTTCTCTCGCTTCTTTGCTACGATGATGATCATGAAGATGATCATCATTATTATTACCATCCTTATCATTTTCCTTATTATTATTATTATTATTACTATCGTTACCATTATCATTATTGTCAATTCTATTGTTATCAATATCATTTATCATTATTCTCATCATCGTCATCATTATTAAACATCTGTCACCCTTATCATTATCATCATACTGGAAACAGTGTGGCGGATGGGTGTTCGCCGTCCGTACAGGAAAGCACGTTCACAGAACTTAAAACTAAGGTGAACTGTTAGTCACCATTAGTCGATCTGTCCTGCATTTAACCAGTGGATACCATGGTACCGGTGATGTCGGTGGGAAAGTAACCCTTGGCAGAGGCACAAGAAAGACATCAGCTATGGAGAACATTTGGTCAATGTGTTCAGGGTTCAGTCTCTCCCTGTGTGTGTGTGTGTGTGTGTGTGTTGTGTGTGTATATATATATATATATATATATATATATATATAGAATTATAAACAAAGCTTGCTCTTATGTCTTAGATTGAAGAAATAGGGGGACATGCGCATTCATACCTGCAGTGGCAGATGATTCTGCCTAACTAACAGTATGTGCTTGAGTGGGTGGATGGGGAAAAAATAAAATAAATGCTTCTCAAAAAGAGCCTTCAGCAAGCTTATATTCTCCAAGGGGGAGAGACATCCTCCAATAAGGAGGGAAACTCACTAACATATAACTCCTGGTCATATACCGATATTTCGAAACTTGGTGGTTTCTCCTCAGTGACCGCGGAAAGTGATAATTTGACTCCTCTGCCTTTTCAGTTTTAAGAAGAATGCAATCCCAGAAAAGGCTGGTGTGCAATACTGTAGTATGTGTGTTGAGTTTTCAAAAAACCAACCAAAGGTGCCATCTAAGAAGCAAAAGAAAATCATGAAAGAGCAAAACAAGCTACAATTTCTTGTGAAAAGTAGAAAATATAAAAAAAAGATATCCTCTAAGACACAAGTGCTGAGGGCCAGTTCTTGGAATGAATCCGCAAGGGACTAAAATACAACAAACTAATAAATTCCAAGGATAAGTACCGAGCACCGTTCCAGCAACTTACAGAGCAGCTTGGTGTTGCAATGACTGCAAGAAATATTGAATTATAAACAAAGCTTGCTCTTATGTCTTAGATTGAAGAAATAGGGGGACATGCGCATTCATACCTGCAGTGGCAGATGATTCTGCCTAACTAACAGTATGTGCTTGAGTGGGTGGATGGGGAAAAAATAAAATAAATGCTTCTCAAAAAGAGCCTTCAGCAAGCTTATATTCTCCAAGGGGAGAGACATCCTCCAATAAGGAGGGAAACTCACCAACATATAACTCCTGGTCATATACCGATATTTCGAAACTTGGTGGTTTCTCCTCAGTGACCGCGGAAAGTGGTAATTTGACTCCTCTGCCTTTTCAGACATAAGAGCAAGCTTTGTTTATAATTCAATATTTTTTGCAGTCATTGCAACACCAAGCTGCTCTGTAAGTTGCTGGAACGGTGCTCGGTACTTATCCTTGGAATTTATTAGTTTGTTGTATTTTAGTCCCTTCCGGATTCATTCCAAGAACTGGCCCTCAGCACTTGTGTCTTAGAGGATATCTTTTTTATATTTTCTACTTTTCACAAGAAAATGTAGCTTGTTTTGCTCTTTCATGATTTTCTTTTGCTTCTTAGATGGCACCTTTGGTTGGTTTTTTGAAAACTCAACAAACATACTACAGTATTGCACACCAGCCTTTTCTGGGATTGCATTCTTCTTAAAACTGAAAAGGCAGAGGAGTCAAATTACCACTTTCCGCGGTCACTGAGGAGAAACCAAGTTTCGAAATATCGGTATATGACCAGGAGTTATATGTTAGTGAGTTTCCCCTTATTGGAGGATGTCTCTCCCCCTTGGAGAATATAAGCTTGCTGAAGGCTCATTTTGAGAAGCATTTATTTTATTTTTTTATTTTTTCCCCATCCACCCACTCAAGCACATACTGTTAGGCAGAATCATCTGCCACTGCAGGTATGAATACGCATGTCCCCCTATTTCTTCAATCTAAGACATAAGAGCAAGCTTTGTTTATAATTCAATATTTCTTGCAGTCATTGCAACACCAAGCTGCTCTGTAAGTTGCTGGAACGGTGCTCGGTACTTATCCTTGGAATTTATTAG
>CM031598.1:7527014-7542014 GCA_018398815.1 Conus ventricosus
ACTGGTTCCCGTCTTCCCCTTTGTCACAATGCACACTGGTTCCAGTCTTCCCATTTATCTTAGTGCACACTGGTTCCCCTTCCCCTTTATCACAATGCACACTGGTCCCACTTTCCCCATTTATCACAATACACTCTAGTTCCACTCTTCCCTTTATCACAATGCACACTGGTTCCACTTTCCATTTATCACAATGCCACTGGTTCCAGTCTTCCATTTAAAACAATGCACACTGGTTCCAGTCTTCCCATTTATCACAATGCACACTGGTTCCACTCTTCCCATTTATCACAATGCACGTGGACCCACTTTCCCCATTTATCACAATACACTCTAGTTCCACTCTTCCCATTTATCACAATGCACACTGGTTCCACTCTTCCCATTTATCACAAGCACACTGGTTCCAGTCTTCCATTTATCACAATGCACACTGGTTCCAGTCTTCCCATTTATCACAATGCACACTGGTTCCACTCTTCCCATTTATCACAATGCACGCTGGGTTCACTCTTCAAAATTTATCTTAGTGCACACTGGTTCCACTCTTCCCATTATCACAATGCACACTGGTCCCACTTCCCCATTTATCCAATGCACACTGGTTTTCCATCTTCCCATTTATCTTAGTGCACACTGGTTCCACTCTTCCCATTTATCTTATGGCACACTGGTTCCATCTTCCCATTATCACAATGCACTCTGGTTCACTCTTCCCATTTATCACAATTTCACACTGGTTCCAGTCTTCCCATTTATTTACAATGCACACTGGTTCCACTCTTCCCATTTATCACAATGCACAAATGGTTCAGTCCCTTTCCCCTTTATCCAATGCACACTGGTTCCACTCTTCCATTTATCACAATGCACACTGGTTCCAGTCTTCCCATTATCACAATTTCACACTGGTTCCACTCTTCCATTTATCACAATGCACACTGGGTTTCCCCTTTTCCCATTTATCACAATGCACACTGGTCCCACTTTCCCCCATTTATCACAATGCACACTGGTTCCACTCTTCCCCTTTTCACAATGCACACTGGTTCCACTTTCCCATTTATCACAATGCACTCTGGTTCCACTCTTCCCATTTATCACAATGCACCTGGGCCCACTCTTCTAATTTATCAAAATGCCACTGGTTCCACTCTTCCCATTTACACAATGCACCTGGTTCCACTCTTCCCATTTTTTCACAATGCACACTGGTTCCACTCTTCCCCTTTATCACAATGCACACTGGTCCCACTCTTCCCATTTATCACAATGCACACTGGTTTCCACTCTTCCCATTTATCACAATGCACACTGGTCCCACTCTTCCCATATCACAATGCACACTGGTTCCCCTCTTCCCATTTATCACAATGCTCTCTGGGTTTCCCGTCTTCCCATTTATTCAATGCCTTGGTTTTTCCCGTCTTCCCATTTATCACAATGCACTCTGGTTCCAGTCTTCCCATTTATCTTAGTGCACACTGGTTCCAATCTTCCCCTTTATCACAATGCACTCTGGTTCCAGTCTTCCCTTTATCACAATGCACTCTGGTTCCAGTCTTCCCCTTTATCTTAGTGCATACTGGTTCCAGTCTTCCCCCTTTTTCACAATGCACTCTGGTTCCCGTTTCCATTTATCTTAGTGCACACTGGTTCAGTCTTCCCCTCCGACCACATTGCACACTGATTTCATTCTTCCCCCTTCACCTCGTTCCACGGCTGTTCCAGTCCCTTTTCCCTTACGCGCCATTGCACATTGATTTTTACTCTTCCGATTTTTATACAACTGCAAGTTGGTTTTAGTGTGCCTATCTGACCCCATGTCACACCCCCGAGTAATTCATACAATAATTGCCCCCACCCCCTCCCCCCAACCTTCTATCTCGCAGTCTGCTCCAGACCAATACTCCAAGATCGCCGTCTATTGCGAGCAATGTTACCTAGATCACAGTCTGCTACCGAACAACAAACCACAAATCATCGTCTGCTGCAAACACTAGTCAACAATCGTAAACTGCTACAACACAATAGTCAGCAGATCGTATACTGGGTACAACACAATAGTCAGCAATCGTATATGCTACAACACAATAGTCAACAGATCGTATACTGCTACAACCCCAATAGTCAACAGATCGTATACTGCTACAACACAATAGTCAACAGATCGTATACTGCTACAACACAATAGTCAGGGAGATCGTATCTGTTGTAAAACATAGTCAACAGATCGTATACTGCTGTAAACAATAGTCAACAGATCGTATACTGCTACAACGCTATAGTCAGCAGATCGCATACTGCTGTAAACAATAGTCAACGATCGCATACTGCCACAACACATTAGTCAGCAAAATGTATATGCTGCAACAATAGTCAAAGATCGTTTATACTGCTGTAAACCAATAGTCCAACAGATTTGTGTACTGCTACAACACAATAGTCAACAGATCGTATACTGCTACAACGCTATAGTCAACAAATCGTATACTGCTACAACGCTATAGTCAGCAGATCGTATACTGCTACAACACAATAGTCAACAAATTGTATACTGCTACAACACAATAGTCAACAAATCGTATACTGCTACAACGCTATAGTCAGCAGATCGTATGCTGCTGCAAAGCAGTAGTCAGCAGATTGTATACTGCTACAACACAATAGTCAGCAGATCGTCTACTGCTGTAAAACAATAGTCAACAGATCGTATACTACTGTAAAACAATAGTCAACAGATCGTATACTGCTGTAAAACAATAGTCAACAGATCGTATACTGCTGTAAAACAATAGTCAACAGATCGTATACTGCTACAACACAATCTTCCCCAGATCGTACTCCGCTACAAATCAATATTCCCTAGATCACAGTCTGCTACAAAACAAAACATCGCAGACCGCAGTCTGCTACAACAACACTCCCCAAACTGAAATTGACTACAGGCGTGCTGGTGCAGTCTGTAACGTATTGTTCAGTGCTTGGTTGATTGTTCTTTGTCGTGTCTGAAGACGACATATTTGTTGAAAATTTGCTTGTGTGTTTCATACTGTGTATTAACTAAACATTGCCCACACCTTGTTATTGTTGTTTATTTGTATGGTGATTTTTTTTTTCCAGTAATACTGCAATTTGCTACAGTCTTGATCAATGACCTGGCGGTTTATTATCACAATTTCAAGTCGACCTTTGTTGAACATTTCTTAAATCAAAAGCTGATTATGTAAATATTTGAGTGTTGTTTTGGAAAACTGTAGCACTTTCAATACTTTCAAAAAGAACACGTTTTATGCCAGCGGTGATAACTGATCTTGATTCGATGGTGTCATCCATCTGGAAACTGAAGACCCGATTTGCTCAAAACGATACGATGGTGTCGTCCATCTGGAAACTGAAGACCTGATTTCCTCAAAACGATACGATGGTGTCGTCCATCTGAAAACTGAAGACCCGATTTCCTCAAAACGATACGATGGTGTCGTCCATCTGGAAACTGAAGACCCGATTTCCTCAAAACGATAAGGTAAACACAATGACAAGAAGCAAGGCAATGCAGATTTTAGTGTGAATCCATTGTTTGACAACAGCTTGGCTTTCGTTTTTAGTCATGTGTTTTTTTATGATGCAGGTAATATGCATAATGCACACATGTAGGGAGAAAACTGATTTGCTTTTTGAATGCAAAGAAAGAAAAAGGAAAAAAAGATGGCTATTTCCTGTGGTCTTATACTGATATGTATGTAAAGGCAGGTATTCTTGTTAAACTGTATGTAAAAGCATGTATTCTTGTTAAACTGTGTGTAAAGGCAGGTATTCTTGTTAAACTGAAATATATTTTTTTAAAGTCAGTACCTATCTTACGCATCTGGTGTCAGGATTGAGAACGATTTTTTTTCTCAGGGCATACGCGATGTTACCCTCGTTTTTGTCGCCTAGAAATGAAAACCAAGATCTAGATTCCATCGGTTTTCATAGGAAGAAACAACTCACTAGCCTGGTACATCATTCTTCTCATCATGCACTAATTGACCATCCCATAGAAAAACTGGAATTTGTTCTTAAACACCTGATCGAACTCTTCCACAATTGTTAATATGTCATGCATCGGATGCATTTTTTTTCAAAGCCTAGATGACTGTACTTCTATACATGTTGCTCACAAAGCCAACTGTGATGATTTTCATAAAGCAAAACAGATGTTAAAGCAACTATTCATCGTTACAGCTTCAACCTTCTGAGATGCACAAGAAAATCATGCATAGCATCAATACATTTTTTCTGTCTCTTTTTGTGCGAAGCACACGATGTGTTTTATAAACTAGATTGAGAACTGACAGTGTTATTGAGACTTCTCTAGCTAACTAGATATCTTACGTACATGAACACAAATGAGATACTTAAAAGTGATCGTGACATGGAATGACGTGAACATGGTTCTCCCATCGTCCTATCTTGATATTACCCCACACACGACTTTTCTTACTTATAAATCTCCAGAACTCTGCGATGTTCACCTTGTGCTAAAGAAACATTTATGAAATAAATCAAATGTCATATCTCTCTCTCTCTCTCTCCTCTCTCTCTCTCTCTCTCTCTCTCTCCCTCTCTCTCTCTCTCTCTCCTCTCCTCTCTCATCTCTCTCCTCTCTCTCTCCCTCTCTCTCTCTCTCTCTCTCTCTCTCTCGTATGTGTGTGTGTGTGTGTGTGGTGTGTGTGTGTGTGGTGTGTGTGTGTGTGTGTGTGTGTGTGTGTGTACAAGAATGCTCGTGTGTATATCTGTGTATGTGTGTGTATGGTTGCATTAGTGTTGTGTGTGTGTGTGTGTGTGTGTGTGTGTGTGGTGTGGTGTGTGTGTGTGTGTGTGTGTGTGTGTGGTGTGTGTGTGTGTTTGTGGTATACTTGTGTGTGTGTGTGTTGTGTGTTGTGTGTGTGTGTGTGTGTGTGTGTGTGTGTGGTGTTGTGTAGTAGAGAGAGAGAGAGAGAGAGAGAGAGAGAGAGAGAGAGAGAGAGAGAGAGAGAGAGAGAGAGAGAAGAGAGAGAGAGAACGCACGTGAGTGTTTTCTACAATTTAAAAGCCTCATACCATTTCAAAGAGTACCATTTGTTACTTTTTTCATCACACACACATACACACACACGCACGCACACACACTAACAGACACACACACGCACACACACACACACACACACACACACACACACACACACACACACACACACATAATATAATATATATATATATAATATATATAATAAAAAATATATACAAAATATAATATATGCACACACACATGCACGCACACGCACGCACGCACACATATGATATATGTGATTTTTCTTTTCACAGAACAACACATGATTTTATTTTCATACTGGTGTTCAGAAATGGAACTTGACTGTTTTTCCATATTCTGATTTTTATTCCGATATGAACAGCCGAGTAAGAACAGAAACCAGTGTTACTCAACCTTGTTTGATTTACTGACGGGGTTGTATGGCTGACAGTTTTTAAGTGTGCACACCATCACTGACTGATGCATATCTAACGCCTGGTGAACATTTGTAATCACTAGCAGACAGATTTGGAATAGCATATAAAGGAATAAAAGCTATTTCTATAATAGTCCACTTTGGGTCTGAGGCAAGTCACACTTATTGTGAATGGAAGCAGTCGGAGATACCACCCTAGCTTGCACATACACACACAACATTTTGTACACTTGTAAATAACGTTTTTAGGAAGAAAAGCGTTTTGTTTCTGCAGCTGAAATGCAGAGCATGCAAGGCTTTGAAGCAGATTCATGATTTAGATGTGTAACATATGGTGCCCTTCATGACTGGCGAACAGGCTGGATTGTTGTCTCGTTCGTCATTTTTTTTCAGATGGATTTCATGGATGGACAGGTTGGATGATAACATCTTTGAATTGAAGGGGGGGGGGGGGGAGTTATCTGTCAAAATGAAAAAAAACATGAAAAAGAAAGAACACAATTATTAATACAGTGATTTTATGTGTTCGTGTTTTGACTTCTCCCTTTGGTCATTGTGTTTTAAGAAATCCTAACGATTCAAAGACAGGGTTTGTGTGGAGGGAAACCAGCGTTTAAAACTGGACAAGAAGGGTACCCAAATAAGGAGGGGGGGGGGAGGAGGTAGAAAAGAGAAAGGGGCGAGGCTGAGAGCACAGTGCAATTGCAGTGTACACGTGGATGTACATGCGTGCCTGCACTGGCAACGAGAGAGAGAGAGAGAGAGAGAGAGAGAGAGAGAGAGAGAGAGAGAGAGAGAAGAGAGAGAGAGAGAGAGAGAGAGAGAGAGAGGAGAGAGAGAGAACAAACGAACGAACGAACGAACGAACGAAATAATTTATTGCTTTAAAGCAGTACAACTTCATCAGCAATGCAATTGGATTGACTTTGGTCAAATTGAACGTGATGCATGTTACTTCGACATGGAAACCATGACAAAGTTGTCTTTGCCAAACACAGTTCTGACATGTTTCATGTCACTGGTAAGGCACGGGTCACGATGGTTCCGTCTGCGGCGTGAGTCTTGAGCACAGGCTGTCATCCCTGCTAGAACAGGATCAGGCCGTGTAGCGTCTCCAGCGTCCGTGCAGCACGTAATGTAATGTAATGTAATGTAATGTGAAAGGATATTTATAGAGCCCTTTACCTCGCAAGAGCTCAAAGCGCATATTACAGAAAAATGATAAAATTATAATTCTAATTCAAAGCGCGCGCATGAAAACACACACACACACACACACACACACACACACACACACACACACACACACACACACACACCACCGGGAAAAAACAACAACAAAAAACCACTCTCACACGCAGACAGACACGGGTGCGCGTTCAACACAAGCAAACACGCACACAGCGGTAAGTGGATATCGTTAATCAGTCCGAGGAAAAGATGTGTCTTTAGGGTTTTAAAAGTCTCTAAAGAGTCTGTGTTACGCAAAGAAGAAGGGAGACTATTCCACAGAGCAGGTGCCTGGTAAGAGAAAGATCGTTGGCCTGAAGTTTTCAGGCGAGCGGAGGGAAGCCGAAGCAGACGAGAATCGGTGGATGAGCGTAAGTTGCGAGACGGAACATAGAGATGGAGGAGGTCAGAGAGGTAGGAGGGAGCCAGATTATTCAGTGATTTGAAAACCAGGAGGAGAACTTTAAAGTCAATGCGAGACTGAATTGAGAGCCAGTGTAAGGATGACAGAATTGGATGCCTAGATGTCAGCGTGTTGTGTTCTGCCGACACGTTTTCCTCGGCGGAGATTGGCCAGTTTTGTCCGCTCTTCTGTCAGCATGTGTCTGTCATCTTGTTTGACAAACCAAAAAGAACAGTCACTGTCATCCGGCGTACACGGAACTCTAGCACCAGATCGTCCGATTCACAGATCAGTGTATCCGATTCATTTGAGCGATCAAGGACAACTTTTCTAAATGACTTGTTTCTGTCCTTGTCTCTCAGTCGCCTTTGTACAGATTATCCGTCACTGTGGCAACGTAATTTTTCACGACAGTGGCACTGAATCCTGCCACTAGGTTCTCAAAAACTGGTTCCATGTCAGTGTCAGGTGGTGGAGAGAGCACAGGCCTGTGCAGGTATTCATCATGTAGGTTCAGTGCCATCGTGCAAACTTAAACAACAGTCTCCAATCTGACTTGGTCATCCGTCTGACACGAGCGTGTAGCCACAGTGTGTTACATTTCTGTGTCATGTGCACACACGTTTTCAAGTCGCATGTCAGTCGGAGATGGAGTACTCACAGAGGTTGCCGTGGCTTCTTCACGTTGACCCCTGCCTGCCTCCCTTGCTGCTATCGGGCTCTCTGCTGGTCTCGTCGGACCTGGCTGGGAGGTTTCTTCCTGTAATACTGAACCTGTGTGTTGCGGTTCAAGACAGGATCCGCCATGTTTGTTGACATCTGGAAAGTGGCGGGCTTGAGGCGCAAAACAACCACAGTGTTTTCACCTTCTCCTGCAACTTTCCAGCTTGTGACGTCATTGTCCGTCAGCAGGGCGTTCAGGGTCTTCTCCACAGCCACTGGGAGTCCAGACATCGGCATGTGACGTCATTGTCCGTCATCAGGGCGTTCAGGGTCTTCTCCACAGCCACTGGGAGTCCAGACACGGCATGTGACGTCATTGTCCGTCAGCAGGGCGTTCAGGGTCTTCTCCACAGCCACTGGGAGTCCAGACACTGGCATGTTTGCGATGAAACTTGTGACATTTGTCGCACATCAATCAGTACGCGCCCTACCGCTTCTGCTCACGTCACGTGATCCGAGAGAGAGAGAGAGAGAGAAGAGGCACAGTTGCAAGCCGGCAGGAGCTCCACGATAATGGCAAGTCCAGCGGCACACTGCTCTTGAACTCTGACTGTATACATTTGAAACAGATGGGAACCAGAAAGAGAAGGAGATTGACCACGGGAAAGGAGTGGGACACTCACAGCCCCAAGTCAAAAAAAATTTAAAATAAAAAAAATTGCTGTAACAAGTGTCGCCAGCTCACAGGATAGCGCCAAAAAGCATGGCTACTTGTATGGCCAGGAGACAGACTTATGAGGAAGAATCACTCGACTACCTGAGCTACGCTGCCATGGTCGGAGACCTAGCATGGAGGTTCATGTGGGCCTCTTTGTCGGCCTACGACACATACAGGCAGCCATGCACATCAGATGCGGCAGTGACTCCAATGCCTGGTGACGTCACACTGCAGGGATGAAAGATGGTGCCACCCATAGGCAGGAAGAACGGCCAAGGCGGCAGCCAGCATCAGACTAGGAGGAAGCGGGGACCAAGTGGCAAAGGAGTGTGCCTTCCGCACAGCAGGGGGCGGTGCAGCTTTGGCCTCAGCGCAGTTTTGACTATGTATGTTTTCAAGTGAAGTACCAAAGACCTGTGAGCGCTGAGGCAGGCGACAGCTAATAGTACAGGTATGCCGTGCTGCTTCCCCCCCCCCCCCCCCCCCCCCACCAAACCTGATATTAAAATCCCTATTTGCAGTGCATGGCTACTCTATGTGTCCGTTCTTTGGTGGTCTCTTTTCACTTACTAGCAAAGTAGCTGCCTTGGAGGAAGAGTTTAATGGACCGGAACTTTTGCTGAATTGTAGCTAAGAGTACTGGAAACATTACTGATGAAGGTCCCATTGACATCTCAGCTCATGAAAAAAAAACAATAACAAATCAATAACAGAACTAAACAAAAAGCTCCCTAGCTGTAGATGGCAACACATGGCGTCACCACCGTTAACTAAGCTCTTTCCTCTGTCAGAAACTCCCGCAGGGCCACACTTGAGGACACATGGCGGCAAAGGAAGAATCATGTTCATGTGACATCGACCTCTAATCAGACTGTTACCTGCAGCCGCTGTGGCCGGACTTGCCTATCCTGTATTGGCCTTGTCAGCCACGAGCACGCCCGCAGTGGACGTGGGCCACTTCTTTCATAATCTTCGTCTGCGAAGCCAAGCTTACACACACACACACACACACACACACACACACCACACACACACACACACACACACACACACACAACATTATATATTATATATATATATATATATATATATATATATATATATATATATATATATATAAAAAATTTGTAAAACGTAAATAATGATTTAGTTATATATGCTGTAAACCTCTACCTCATGATGTCCATGATATGGAAGCGCATTTATCACTTTAAAAAGAATTTTGCTCTCCATTCTTGATTCAGATATCTTGCATGCACACACGCAAGCAAACAGGCACATGACACATATTTCAAATTTAAAGATGCTCTGCATGGGTAATATTTATTAAATACAACTTTTGCAACATGCGTTTTCAGAAACCTAACCTACTACAATGACAAAAAAAGGAAAAAATAGACCATCACCACCACCCACAAGAGAACAAAAAAAAAAACAATCTTACATGGACATTGCAAAAACAAACAACAACAAAATCCCCTTATATGTGTCAATGTACTCAATGTATTATTTAATTGCGTGCCCGAACGTATGAAATTGATGTATGATAAACCTGACAAAACCTAAAGTGAGCAGCATTTGATGGTCTTTTTCTTCACCGACAGGTTTGATTACTCGACATCAGTTGGTTGTTCGTTATCTGACAATGATGTCTTTCACTAAGAAAGCAACATCGACAACAACTTCAAGGTATAAAGAAAACACATACAATGCACATGTTTATTCAACCATGCATTGCAAATTCTAAATGAATGATGTTTTGATTTTAGAAGTACCATAGTGTACACCATGACCGTCCTGTCTGACTGGTTCCTGGCTGTTTGTATACTAATGCATCGCTTCCTTTTTGTGAACGCTGTGAGTGTGGAGTTCATCACGAACCAAAGCTATGCAAATGACACAGCGATTTACCCAGGTTTACTGAAAATAAATGAAGTGTGTCCCGGTGTGGAATATTTAATCAGCCAGAACAGCACAATCCTGCAGGTTAATAGCTCAAATTGTGACAACTACTTTCCGCAGTTCAGTGCACATCAGAAAGCAGTGTATGGGGTGTGTGGGGACTACCATGCTTTCTGTGTGATGCATGTGAAGGTTCCGGAAGGTATGTTCATTCGTGCTCGTCTTCTGCGATTGGCGTACTGGTGTATCTCGCATGTATGGGAAACCCAAATGCTATGTCTACTTGGTTTGAAATGTAATTACCATACTATTGAAGAAGTGTTTATGCAAACATCTTTGACCCACGTAATAATATCACACAAAAACTATCCTTTAGTTAAGCTCGATCTTAAGGTCGTAAAACGCCATAATCTGATCATTTTATTCAACATGGATTTCTCTGGATTTGTGATAGTGCCAAATATATGTTACAGTCAGTTCTTTTACAAAGAACGGTTGACGGTGCCTTCCAGACATGTCATTATGGTGAGCCTTCAGCAATCATTTGAACATAATGCACAGTCAGAAAAGCGAGCCATGAAACTGGTCTATATAAAAACAAACACAACTCACCAGTCTGTCATAAGGCTGTGTGATCCATTTTCAACATCTCCTAAAATCATACCCACATCCCATCTTTACGTTCTAATTACTCACACGCAACCTCGCAACTCACTGCTTAAAATGTATTTTTCTTACATCGCCTTGCGTACCCGGCCCCAGATGTTGTCTAATAGTAAGTTCAACTGTTCTGTGGACCATTACTCTGTATTCCAGGAGCACCTGCACTGTAACCTCAAGCCAGAGTGTAAAGATGGACGAGATGAAACAGAACACTGTTCCTTCAGCAGTCCTGAATGTCAGGGAATGGTGGCTTCACAAAACAAATGTTTCTATTTTGTGGTGTCAAAACAAAGGACTACATTCAATATTTTACAATACAATTGCCTCAGTATGGGTGGAATGCAGGCTTCAGTAAAAACCAGAAAAGAATGGGAAGGTTGTCTGCTTATTTTCAAAAAGTACCATAGCTGAGGCTGCTATTAGTAATTCCATAAGTTGGAAGAAAATGCCATTCATGTACAGCAAGTTTCGAAAATGGTTCGACAGCAGCTTGATCTACAATTTCAGAGCAGCTTCTTTATACCATCCTTCAAGGAAAAGCACGTTTGTGGTTCTGTATAGCGCTGGATTTGATTGGTCACATTATCTTCCTAGAGAAACGTACTCTGTTTTGTGTGAAAATAACCAGCGACCAACTATATACGCTTCCCAAATTGCGCTTGCTCCTATGAATTCTTATAAATCTTTCTTCATAACTACAAGACAGTCTCTGTTTAGGTGCTTAGATAATCGTGTGACACATTTCCATTTCTCGTGTGAACCCGTCAGTCCCTATAAAATAACACATTTACAGTTTTCTAAAATGCTGAATGATAGTGACACGAATGTGACAAAAGTATTCCCCAGTAAGAAAGGAGTCTCATTTACATATGAACTATTTGGATGTGATGAAGAAACGACATCAGTGCATCACACTCAATTGTGTGACTTCAGACAGGACTGTCCAGACAATAGTGATGAGTCGTTCTGTCAGCATTCTTCATGTGACGGCTTTCTGGGCACAAACGGTCAGTGTATCTTGCAGACCCAGCGATGCAATGAACACTCAGACTGTCTGGACAATTCAGACGAGGTCAAATGTAATGAGGTTAGTAACTACCTACAGGTGCTTTGTGAGGAGGACATCAAGCAGCGATTCTACATTAACCTGGATGGTACTGGTTACTTCACACAAAATGTATTGGAAGATGAAGAGTCTTGTCCTGACAGTCATTATAATTGTCCATCTGAATGGATGTACTGTCTCCCTCTCTACACCCGATGCAATGGTTTTTCTGACTGTGTTTATGGAGAGGAAGAACAGAATTGTGAAAGAACTTGTCCTGGTTTCTACAAATGCCGAGGTTCTCAAGTGTGCATTCATGCAGATCACTTATGTGATGGCTGGGGCCCACAGCGGGATGATGAACTTCTGTGTGACAGCACTTGTCCTGAAGGCTGTTTTTGTCACGGTTATTCGTTCGTGTGTCACCAGTCTTTCTCTGTAAATCACTTCCTTCATCTTCGTTATTTGGACGCCACAGGCTCAGGAATGTCTCTTACTGCTTTTATCAAAACGTATATCTTATGCATCTGAAATTATCCCACTGTTCACTGACGAATATGTCGAGTTTGAAACTTCGAAATTTGCAAGCTATTGATCTTGATAATAATCAAGTGAGAACCCTTGATATGGCTGTTTTTCTCAAACTACTCAATTTGAGAACTCTACATTTATCTAACAACCCTCTCTTGCATTACACAAATAAATTAAGAAGGCACATCCACTATACATTATTGCGTTTAGATATATCAGAATCATACCTTCGTAATATATACCATGTTGAATCATTGTACGTACCTTATCTGAGATATTTCAATGTTTCGTTTTCTGCTATTGAGATTTTCGGGCCAATAGGTCTCAAAAACATGCCGGGGATTACGTTATTGGATGTACGAGGGAATCCACTTCAAACTTTTTCACGTGATTTATTTTCTAAATCCAACTACTTACAAATGCTGTTTTCATCAAATTATAGACTTTGCTGTGAGAATCTGTTTCCGAAGCGGTCGAGTGAAATAAGATGTGTTGCACCTGATGCTGTGCTAAATTCATGCTCACAGCTGATATCAAATAAATTTCACCTGTTTTTCTTTTGGCTGGAGTGTATATTTGCTGTGCTCGGAAGTTCCCTGTGCATTACGACTTCGTTTGCAGAGAGAAAGGTTTTCATGAACGATTTTACAGTACCTATAAACAATCTGCACTTCACTGATATTTGCATGGGAGTGCATGTAGGTATTGCTGTTGTAGCCAACGAAATGTTTCACGGGCAATACGTCCATCTTGAGAAAACATGGACTCAGAGTATGACTTGTAAAGTAAATGGATTTCTTTTCCTTCTTTCCACTGAAGTATCTGTTTTCATTATCGGGTTCATTACTTTGGATCATATCCTTGTTCTTTGTTTTTCTAAGAATTCAAAGAGATTTCATCTTGTTTTGACATGCGTAGGCTGCCCAGTAATGTGGCTTGTTGGCACGGTGCTATCTCTGGCACTATTTCTTCCTGGATTGTCACAATGGGGTCTTCAGGATCAATCTGGTCTGTGTCGTTTGACTTCCTTTGGCCAGTATTACGCTAAACAGGAATTCAGGTGGTTTACAGTCACTGTCACAATCAATTTTGTCTTGTCTTTTATAGTTATGAGTGTTCAGTTTGTTATCCACAAGCGCACACCAAAATTCAGAATTGCGCTCAATTCTTTCCAGAGATCTGTGCATTCTTCTGTTCATCTGATGGAGAAAGTGACATCCCCCCATGCCGTGTGTTGGCTCTCGTTCGGTGTGATAAGGATGATGTCTTCCCACGGCCTCCAGTTTTCACAGCAGATACATGACGCCATGGTTGTGTTTGTGTTACCTCTCAGCTCTGCACTTGACCCACTTCTCTACATGTGGGCTGTCTCAGCACAGCGTTGGCAGCAGGCACAAGAAAGTAAATTATTGAAAGTGTTCAGATTAAATCTTGGTTTTTTCAGTGAGTGGGACAAATTATAAACAAGCAAATCGAAGCAAATTGTGACAAATATTTGCAGATTT
Source organism: Conus ventricosus (assembly GCA_018398815.1). Classification (NCBI taxonomy): domain Eukaryota; kingdom Metazoa; phylum Mollusca; class Gastropoda; order Neogastropoda; family Conidae; genus Conus; species Conus ventricosus. Next base: position 7,541,167 of record CM031598.1, read on the forward strand.
CAGACAAATATTTACAAATTTCAAAGAAGGTTCCAGCATTCTCATTTTTTTCGTCTTTAAGAATTCTTCTTTACCTTTTTTTTTCTAATTACATGTGGACCATATGAGCGTCTTCTGCATCTTCTCTTCTTTTCTTTTTCCTTGTCTGTTTTTGTAATTAGGTAGAAGTTTTGTTGTTGTTGTTGTTGTTTCCTGTTATTCTTCTGGAACTATACCCAAGCATGTAATGATGATTTTTTTTTCACTGATTGTAGACTCACCGTCGATGTTCAGTCTGTGTGTGCAAAAGTCCTGGATGGTGTTTGATTCCTCCAGTCCTTTTGTTTGCTTCCCTACACCAGCCTAATTGTCTTTAAACCTGACCAGTGATTGGAAAACTGTCATTCAGCCTAATTGTCTTTAAATCTGACCAGCGATAGAAAAACTGTCATTCAGCTTCACTAAACAGCTTGGGCATGTGGTTTGATCTATATGCCTTCAACACATCACCATTTCTCTTAATCAGCTAAATCAGCAGCATTCTTAGTGGTAACATGAAGATGATCTGCATACTGGACAGATGGCTAACAGTGAATTCACAGACTGCAGTTTGTACGGTTTGAACCTAGGCAGATTTTTCACTTTTCACTGCAGCTCTTTGGATCCTGATCCACGTACATCACTGTGTCCGATGCCTGGATGTGGTGGGTCAATGATTCCATGGTGACTGCTGGTACAGCTTTGTAGTCTGGTATGTTTGCCTTGTCTTTGGTTCATTTGGATGTCGACCAATATCTTTTGAATCCTCAATTGACTATGCTGGCAATTGTCACCATAATAATGAAAGTGTGTGGGGTTGATACTGCCTC